>LGAG01001242.1:203953-215840 GCA_001278395.1 Lerema accius
GTACTAAATAATTTCATAATATTTTCAAAACCGAATAAATTATTTATACCGACTTTCTGGTACAAAGCAAGCACTCACAGGAGTGTTGTTTCAAAATATGTAACTATTTTTTTATTTGCAATGTAAATAGTATTTGTTCTTTTGATGGATTTGTTGTTGGTGCTATTGGCGAAAAAATTCCCAAAGCTAAATATTGTTCAAAATATATGATAGCAACACACACTTACGCAAACACACAGTACAGTAATAGACAGCATGGCACATAGGTTACAACGTAATACTAGTAGTGTACAATCAAAATTATATTTTAGTAAATTATTCAATCCTTTTTACCTACGATAACCTACATCGTGTATGCGTAAAGCGCAATTACCAAGCCAAATCCGTTATATTGTTGCTCGACAAATGAATACCAAATCACCTGTATTGACCCGATGCAAAATCATACAGAAGAGACTTTCGGATTGGTTATGAAAATTAATTTTATGGTATAAGAGTAGAACTATATACATAATGTGAAGTGAGATAAAAGAGAGAAAGGTACGAGTTAAAAAAGCCGCAGAATGTGTACTAAGTTATAGTTCTATAAGGGTGTATGTGACTACGAGTATATTTTATGTATTAGGGTAGTGACGATTATAAAGCGAATGAAAAGGAAGAAGAAAATAATGACGTTAAAATTGACAGTGTTTACGTCCGTGTTTCCAATCTCCTCATTCCTTAAATCAGAATTTGAAAATACTGTTCGATATTCACCAACTTTACTCATCTGGTCAGCGCTTATCAGCTTTCAAACTATGTCAATGACTCACTCATTCATTCCGAACCATCTACGAATTCCATCAATTCTCGCTTGAAAATGTGAAGAAATATCGAGCACAGCAGCTCTGTTCTAAATAACCTGCTCGTAAGCTTCACGTCTTAAACGTGTGTTTTCAATGAAAAACTAACTGTTCAAACCTACTTTTCAACTTGTAAAGTAAAGTAAATGTGTAATAAATAATTCGTCGTATTTTCCTGAACCAAAATTAGATTGTACCCGAAACTTCGATGTATCAAAAACAAAAACCTTGCACTCGGTACGTTAACCTGAATTAAATCTTTTGAATTCGTTTCTAGTTCACTGTCTATCCTTTGTCCCAGCTGGGTATATACTCAGCTGACATGTGTCAGGGGCTGAAATACTGCGTACTTCACCGAATATAATAAATCTTAACACGCAAACCTCTCCGTGCAAATCGATTTCCTTATTCGTTCCGATCTTTTGTGTTGTTGCCGGGTTTTAAAAACTAGGATTCACAATCAAACAATATCTCTGTTGTTTTAAAAATTTATTAGTTATCTTAAAAATATAAAAATATTTTGTTTTGAATGAACTAGTCAGTACCTTATCTTACTTTATTTAAAAATAGATTGTGATAAGTGCAAAAGTTTTTCTAAGTTCTTTTCCTATCATTTTTAAACCTTCTCGTTGTATTATTTCATGCTTATTTTTTATTCATTACCCTTTCTTTACATCGAGGCGTCGTGATTTCAATTTCAAGCATTTTTTCAGATCATCATTAAGTCTTCAAACTTCACCCTCGAAACTTAAAGTGAAACTATCGCCTTTTTTAACGATACCTATCGACGTATACATATACGATAAGTTACTGGCATTATTTACCAATGCAAGTTTTATCGTTAACTTTGTCCTTTATTAATTTAATGCTCTGCAATCACAAACATTACAAATCTTGTCTCGCAGTAAAATACCCTTATACGAGTAAAATGGCTCCCTCCAAAGCATTAATAAGTTGGTGATGATGAAAATTATTATCCGCGTATTCCAATATTATTTTAAAATTCTATTAAAACAAGTATTGATATCTACCTACTTAAGACTTTATTCAAGGGTTTTCGTGGCAGTCGTGGATTAAGACTTTTTCATGGAGAAATATTATTATAATCTTTATATCAAGCCCGTAATTTGATGTTCACTTTTAGGTGGTTGTAAACAAAATATGTAATCCACCATTTTGTGACGGCGCGGTATCCCTCTTGAATTTAAAATCCTACTGAATAAATTACACATAATAACTATATTGTCATCAAATATAACATTGTGTATCAAATTCGGTTCGGTTCAATTGTTCTAGGTACAGAAAGGGTAAATATCAATTTAGCATTTGTTTTACAAATAAGGTAAAACAATAAAACCGTCTAAAAGGTCGGTAGCAAGTCAATGACCTATACACTTCACTCCTAATTTAGTATCAATTCACCGTACACTAGACATGGCTAATACGTTCGTAGTGAAGCGAACATCACAATAATGTTATTAATTGCCTCTTAGATCGATCTCCTGGTAGTAGTATCGCCCACGCTCACGGTACTATTTAATTGCCCTAAATGCTTTCACTGATAAATACCACGAAGTCAGAATTCCAGAATCAGTACGTAGAGATGTTATATGGCTTTAGATAATACCTACCTACTATATAATTAACGATTACGTAATTCGTTTTTATATTTTTGTAGCATTATAAAACTCAAGGATTAATACTCAGACTCAATACCTTTTTCCTTCCGACACTAAATTGTTGATAGACTTAATGACACTATACCTGAACCTTAAAAACCGTTTAATTTAAATTGTCTCCTAGATTGAACCAAAAAATTCATATACTTTCAAATTGAGCGAACTAAAACTTATCATATAAGGACCTAAGAACTAACAAAATACTTTTTTTTGTTGAGTGCTACACTTTCAGATAATATAACACTTTTTACCGTAAACTAGATGTTTTGTTGGATTCCAAACACTAGTGTGGTTGCTAGCGACACTCACATTAATGAAAAAGCTCTTTGCTCCACTTTTTGTGTGTTAAATAAGGCTGGTGAAAACCTTAAGACACATAATTCAACAATTTTCATTTTTACATAACAATATCTCGGTCTTCACACATCTTTAAATCATATTTTTTCTTTTATTACGCGTGTGTGTCTTGGAAATTCTAAATCGCTGGCGGAAAACGTTCTAAAATCGAGTGATTATCTGAATTGGAAGCATTTTAGTGCCTGTTTTCCCTGGTTTTAATCCACAATTGGATCGATTTATTTAGTATCAACTGAACTATTCAAGATGTTTAAATTGCATCATATTAAGTTATTTATTGTAATGGCTAATGTGGTATTCGAATGTTATGATGGGTAGCCATCATTTCATGGATTTCGCTAATATAATTATCTTTTAGATGTAGTAGGTATCTAGACGTAGGATAAAACGTCTGTTTTCATGCTCCGTAAGCCATTGGGAAGATTCAGGCCGTTTCTTTAGTTAATTTTTCTCTTTTGCGGGACTATCATCTGGGTAATGGAATCATCAATTTTCCACGTTACATTGCGGACAGCGTTATTGTTGTAAGCGAAATTTCGTCCTTTTTATTCCCTTTGTTGGTTATGACACCGTTCCGCATAGCTTGCTTGCGTATTATTCTTCTTTTTTCCTTTATCACCGTATCGATTTCTTATCAGACATGTCAGTTCTAAGTACTTATTACACGGTATCAGTATTTAAGAATATTAATATCTTTTAATATATTTTGACTTACTAGGAGCTGGTTTCATTAACGAAGGTTGACAGTGACTCACTAGGAGCTGGTTTCATTAACGAAGGTTGACAGTGACTCTAGATTGGGGATAAAATTAAGAGGAAAGAGTTTGGGATATTAAGTGTGTTATTTAATATCTATAGATGAAGTTAAAATCATTGCACCTGTACTACGTAACTAATTAGCAGCGAGGTAAAACTACAATAATTAATTACTCAGTGTTTAAATTAACCGTAGTAGAAACTCCTTTGATTACACAGAAAATTGCAATGAGCGTAAAAAGACGTTTGCAGTAGAAAGACCGTCGCCAATAAATTGCCGCATTTCTTCCGCGTCAAAAATGAAAGATTTACGTGCCTGGGGCTCTGAGACAGTTGAATCTTTTTACTCATCCCATTTACACCATTAAGAACGAATATGAATCAGTTACACCCACCTATAATGGAGTAATACGAAATTTTATTACTATATTTTATTTGAAAAATCATTCTTTTCTTTTGTGAATCTATTCTATCTCACTCTTTTTTGATGACTATTCTGAAGAAAATTAAATATAGTATCATAACCATCATGAAGTTCACTATAATTTGCACTTTTACGGTTTTTAGTTTAGTTTAAACTGCTGAGCTGTTAACTTTGTAATATTATTACAGCAGGTAGGAAGTGCGTATAAACAAAGTAATTATTGAATACGTTGAAGAGAAACTTGAAATATGTAAAATTATTGGTTTAGCAATAAACGAAATAGCTTTAGCAATCCCGAAGTAATGGCTTTCAATGTAAATACAATGTAGGTCTTAATGTACAATTCAGCACATTTGGACCGCACTTCATCTAAAGCCGGACATTGGGGGTCGGATTCAAGCCTCTATTCGAATGGAAACACAATTTTAGTTCATATAGTCAGCGAGACAATTTAGGAACGGGGGAGCATCAGTATCTAAATATATTCACTGTAAATATTCTATTATATCAATCGTAAACAAACATTCTTTGATCAACATGTTTATTGGGCCTTCAGTTAGAGTTGGTATACATTGTCCCATTTAAATGAAAGACCTTGTACAGTATAGGCTCATTTTGAATCGCAAGTCGACGACTGAAATGTAGTATGAATGCATTTCTTACGAATGCTACGTAGGAGTGATGTGAATTGTGAATACTTTCTATGGAAAGGTTATAATGCTTAATATGAACGCTTTAAAAGGATTGCGGCGACATAATGCAATGTTAAAGTATACGCTTAGGTTTAAACATAATTTAAACTTGCTTTTAAGTTGTTTGAATAGGACTTTACTAAGTCAGTGCGCTTTACTAAGATACATAATATCCAAGTGCTAACTTAGAATGAACTCATATCTATACAATAGTTATAATCACGGAAGAAAGAACTAATTAGAAGGCGCATGTGGCCATGGCCCTGAAGCTGCAAGTAGGAACCATTTTCACTACTTATCTTCAAACAAATTTCAAGTTACATAATTATTCGGTTTCTATCATGGCGGCTTGAGCGCGCTTGTTAAATATAGAAAATATTGAATTGAATTTGTTCTGAGCTATTTTGTGTGTTAGGTTTAATTTAAGTAAATTTTAATTTTTGTTCTTGACGAATCATCGCGAAGGAAATATAATGCGTGTTATGTGTAAATGTGTGAGTTTGGCGACACTGGGTTTCATAGAAAGTTCGTAAGTTGCTTCCTCTAACTGTATATGTATACAGGTACACTCCTTGCTCTGTGGTTACAATATCCTACATACATAGTTATGGTGAATTTATGTTTATTATCCTTATGAAACTCGATAAGGAGTAGGTATCTACGTACTACCTATCTTACGAATTTATTACATAAACGAAATATATTGTTGAAAATAAAAAAGGAAACTACTGGTAATCTAAATTTAATCAAAGTCACGGAATAACTGGAGCGCAACGAGGAAAACTGGAAGTACCTACTGGACTAAATAAACCAGAAAGCATGATGGATAGCTATTTACTAAGTCAGTAATAATTTGAAAAGAAACTGTAAGTCTTTAATCCTTAGACAATAAAGGTGATTTTTCTTATAGTTAGAAATAGAAAATTATGGGCACTATGGCTCAGTAAATAATGAACGGTATCATACGTGCTTCCTAATTAAATACAAATCTTTGGATTAGGTCGAAAAATGATCGGTTTTGTAATACGAAAACAAGGTACGTGCACCAAAGACCAACATAAAAAAACAATACCTACGTGTTATTATTTTTCTCCTTACATACTCACTAGATTATAGATTAAGATTACTCTTTTACTTTCAATTATCTGTTATATAATAAAGAGAAGTATGAATATGTTGCTTTGTAACTCTAATAAAAAGAATTTTAAATTACCATAGAACATTCAGCAGCCTCGAGCTAAAATAAACCTGGCCGACGTTATCTTTTAATGTCCCTTTCATAACATTACGTAAAAAATTTGTAGCATCTACATTTACAATTAATGCCCTGATTCTGTTTATTATTTGATTGTAATATGCAGTTAGAACCTTGTGTTTTCTATTTATTATAATTTTAATGCCTAATTAGGCATGATTAGGTATCTAATTATAACTTATGTAGTGGTGTAAGTGGTCCTATGCATTTTTGACGTATTTTAACTTTTAACGTGTGATATTTTATACGTGTTAGGGTTGCAATGTTGCAAAGTTGAAGAGTCAGTTATATACGGTTCCCCTGTCGATCGGTAACAAGTCGTGGTTTAGTGTTAATATTACGTGAATAATTGGAACGCCCTCACTTCGCTTCGATAAACCTTTTACACGTTAGCGAGAGCAAATCCATTACTCGGGATAAAAAGTATCCTAAGACCATCCTCGTCACACAAGGTAAAAACATGCCAGTTCCATCTATATTGATCCAGAGATTTACGCGTGATGCCCAATCCGACAGATAGAAAAATAATAATACCAAAAAAATGTTTCGATATCTATATCGACATCAAAGGCTATTTTAAATTAATTAACTGAGGTTTACTCTTTGTTATTTACAGTAACATCCGCAATCACTTAGTTGCCAACACTAAAAAAAACTTTTTTTTTTAATATTCAAAATACAGACTTTACCCCGATACAATAAAAATAAGGTTTTGTATATAACTATACGTAACAAAAGACGCAAAATATTATTCGTCTGACACATTTGACGAGGTATCTCTATTTTAAGCAAAGGATACCGACCGCGCTTTCTGTCTGCCATTCGCCCGAGGCGAAATATGCCTGAGACCCGATTTTTACGCCATGAAAATGATACTTATCATTATCACGAAAAAATTAATAAAAATGTAGTTAAATAAATTAGTAGTACAGGGATCTTCGATGAATATGAGTAGAAAATATGTAATTATATCCTGTTTATAGACTCATAATAACCTTTTTTTAGTTTCAAGTTTTAAAAATACATATATTGTAGGTACGATAAAAAAAGCTCTTGCTACGTATTCAGCTGTATCAGTTAAGTGACCCATATCTTGTGGCAATACTGTCATAGCACACATTGTCTTGGAACACAGAGTGACTTTGTTTCTTAATAATTTATATAAAGATTTTGTGATCACTATTAAAATTATATTCCTATGATTTTATGATTTTAAAAAGATGCAACACGCGAGAATTGTCACCCTGGCCGACATTTCTTTTGCGCTGTTTTCCTTGTGGCCTCAAAACCTGTATATATCTTCTTTAAACAGTATACTTTCTCACTATATTTATAACCACTACCTATACATTCTTCGAAGTATATTTTAAGAATTACGAACCATGCTTAATAGGTATTTCAAAAGGGCGATACCTAATATTAAGCGTCTTAATAATTACTTAGTGCGTAAAATGTTTTAGAGAATATTCAATTTGAGGAGCTTGTTAATAAATCCTTAGTAATAATGCAGCTCGAAGATCCGACGACTTCGACATGGCAGTCGATGTTCTAGACTGTTTCATCGTTATTTTAATAATGTTAGGTTTTAAGATTAAAAAGAAATTTGCAATATCTATACATAATTTTTTGCTGTTTAACTTTTCTCTTTATCCTGCGTTTCTAATAAACCAGGCCGAAGGATCGTAAGCAATATCAGTTTGAAAACATAAATCTATGATAATGAGTTTCTTGATGAAGGAAAAGTTTTTCATCGGGAATATTAATCGCAGCGAACGTCCTATCGACACTGAATGGATGCGTCTCTAGTATGAATAGAGACAGTAGGTATGCCTCCGATCTATACCATGCTCTTAGAACGCTAATTGAATTACTTCCGAAAACCATTTGGAATTGATCGTCATCTGTTTCGGTGACTTATGTTATTTTCTTATTTCAAAAGGGGCTTATGGGGAAATAAGCTACTTACCGTAATTGATCACGATCGTCTTTAAATTTTATTATTCACAAAGACCATAAAGCAGTGATAAGCTACCATTGATACGCTATCAGAAGTAAGAAAGAAACAGGCATTATTAAATTGTAAATGTATAGTAATATAAGTATAATATTAATAAACTCTATTTAGCAGATGTAACTTTACTCACACCCCCTTTTATAGGATTACCACATTTATAACTTTTCATTCAACACATAAATTTTACTTATAACTTACTCTGTGAAAGTTAGCAGGTATTAATTTTGCGGGTACTTGTTAGGTTTCAATAATAAAACAACAAACTAGTAAAAGGGAACCTTTTCGTTAATCCCGCGATAATACGTCCCGATGTCAACGGCACTGTACGAAAACGTAGCGAGGCGATTTATCCCCATATCTTTTATCTGATGCTCAATCTTCCAGCTGAAACGACGAAATTCTGCGACGTATTTCTATAAAATGTGTTTATTTCGTTTCTCTAGTGTGATTAAATGTATTTGTCACTCAGTCGCTACTAAGCTTATGATACCTACGAGATATCTGAAATTAAAACGCATACACCTATAACTTTTTTATTCAATAAGTAGGTATTATGTTCTATTGTATTCTGTCTACTTGATCCTTCAAATTAATCCTTCCCGCTTCCGAAAGAGAGGGATTGTTTATAAGACAAACATGGTTACAATGTTTTCTAGAACTACCAAAGATTACTTTTCTAAAAATATTTCGGTGTACCTATAACAAACACGTATCTTCAGTAAAAATTCAAGTAAGTTAGGTTAAAATCAACGATTGGTTGTTATTACTATTGCTATTTTAGATAATAAAATCTGTCACTCATTAATCTAAAGCCAACTGTCAGTTAAACAGGGGCCGACATGGCTAAGATCTAATCGCGTTGTTGTTATTGAACCCAGATTGGTCTTGGGATTGCCGGCTTTGTATAACTGTGCAGGGTCCGCGCCAATCTTGATAAGGTACAACGCAAAGCTTTTGATTTCTTTTCTTGTTTTACAGTTTTGTGGGCTCAAAGAACAATTTAAGTTTGCGATTATAATTTATTGGAATCGTATACAATTTACGAGTTGAGGTGTTAGGATTACGTCTATCTAATACAAGTCAATTTTAAACAACGTTTGAGCAGAATAGATCCTTACCCTTAACCGTCGATAAGTTTTATACTCGTACCAGTCAGTTTAATACCAACTGTACTCATGTATCGTGCTTAAGTAGGTATTCTACTAGCTTTGGTATTTATCCACGTCAAGTGTCTATCAACGACGATTCCAGTATGCTGTGTAAACTTCTTATCCATGTCAAAAACTTTGCGAAATAACAAATTCGTACCTACGTGTATTGTGTCATACGAGCCGTCCAATAACGTCTCACAGTCACTTCAGGATCTTGTAACGCCTCTAGACTGTTACAGTCAGTAGATTCTAGTCTGTTACTACAGTTACTATTACAGTAATATAACGACATCTGCAGTGCATATTCATCATAAAGTTCATTTGTTATAACTTTACAAAGAGCACGTGAATACAGATCCGTTCTATTTTATTCGTGAATTAAAACCTTAAAAATACCAAAATTCAGACCGGTACCGCAATTAAACGAAATTTCAGTATTGTTTCCTGAAGCTTTGTTATACATGTACGTTATTTTTTATCTACTGTCCGACTGGTTTGTACCGCTAGCACCGAGCAATTATCTGGGATTGTGTTTTTTCAATATTCCGTTGGTTATTGACAATTTAGATTCACAAAAGGTTTATGGTTCAAACAACTAATTTGCGGGTTTATTCACAGACATATTTGATGTGGAATTTTATTTACTTTTAAATCACAATAGCTAATTTGTAGTAGGTAATTAGGAATAGTATTGTTATTAGGTATTTTTTAACCGATTGCTCTAGTAGGAGATTAACCATTAGCGAGCGTATGTATGTAAGTCTATTTCTTTGACAGCTTTATGAATTTTTACATACAGGTCAGAGGCGTGGTATCTTAATTATTTTTTTACTTCGCCTAGATCCTAAAAATAACATTTTAGTACTCGATTTTTTTTCTATTAATGATCATAATATTATATTTTTGTGTTTGTCGTTTCGGTAACATAATCTTATAAAGTTAAGAAATAATCGTAGTTAGTTTTTGGTCCTAAATGGTACTTTTGATTTGTTACAGATCAACGACCCCGTAGGGTGCGAAACATGCCGAACTTTATAAGAGGTGGTAAGTATTGATTAGAATTTAACCATTCTACATTGTTATTTAACTTCCCAAGTGACATCGTCGCTCGTAAAGAAATCATCATATTCTATCAATGCATAGATATAATAAAATTGAAAGTTAGAGGGGCTCTGTTTGTCTGTGTGTTTGAAAGAGCATCACGTAAAAACGGCTGATTTGACAGAAAAATTGATGAAATACACAAATAATCATTAACTTGGGGCTGTCTCTACTCGGGGCATTATTTAGGCTTAATTCTATCAAAAGTTATTAGAATTAAAAGTTTGTATGGGACTTCTCTATCTGAAGAGACTGACAGTTGACGTGGTCAATCATACTGAAAAAACATACACCGAAGCGAAGCGAGGGCGGGTCCACTGGTTCTATAATAAAATTCACGTCATTTCTGTATATTTTTATTTCCATATGTCCTGAAGTTCTGCTACTTACCGCGTTGGATTTTCAATATTTGCTCGAAAGAAGTTTCCGACGCTTTGTCCGTGGTCGTTACCTTCCAGTAATAGTTACCTATATCAACTCTGACCCAACAGGAAATTCAACCATAAAGCTTACCACATTAAGTTCTTATTTCTATACATCTTCATTTATTATGCAAACACTAGTTGTGTTTTGGGTAAATATAACTAGAAAAAATCACTCAGTTTCCAAAGGATCCGTTTAATTGAAAAAATTATAGCACTTAAAATTTCTAATATACAAATATCTACAAGCAATTTTTTTCTTTTACAAAATACCTTTGACAAAATACGATCACTTAAGAACTAAGTTAAAAAGGTAGGTTTTAACAATATTACGACAAAATACGTTTTGTTCGTTTAAAAAATCCGTATAACCCATTAAGATTGTAAAGTACACAAAAATGTGATTCGGAGGAGAGTTGCCTAAAAGGTTGGGCTATAAAAGCTCCGAGGAGAGACATTAAAAAGAGCAGGGAGAGATCTTTTTTATCTATCTCTTGATACATAACAATATTATAAAAATACATACAGTTTATTGTCTCTACAACTTTTGTAGGTAAAGAGCTCGAACATTTGTCTATGTCATCTGATTAGTGCAATTGAGGTAAAAAAAATGTTATTTTTTTAATATAGGTAATATACTTAATCCTCAGTTATAACGTAGCATTCTTCTGTCCAAATATTTTAAAAATTAAGACGAGTAATTTTAAAGATTATCACCTACATTCTAAATTTTTAAAGTTTACGTTTTCATAATCACTACCAAAAGATTCAATTCATCATTCAGAATAAGAATTATTATTGATTAATTTAAAATCCTTCTTGGCACTGAATAAAATGAAGTGATTTAGAAATAAGGCAATTAGTTCTTTGGGGAGAAGAGAGGTCAAAGCAAAAGCTGAGATCATATAATTAACTCTAACGACCACTATTGCCATCCTTTATTACGTATTCTACGTAAGCTCAGAAATTAGGTACCTATTCCACTTGGGGCTACCAAATTGTGCTTCTTGTCCCTTTCTTGCATTCTAACTTCGTATAGCGCCGTCTCTCGTGTGTCTAGAGAATATAGCCATGAAATAATAAGTGCCTGGGAGACAGGGGTTTGCTCGATGTATAGTAATCTATTCACCAGGTATATTTTAGGACTTTCGGCTTTACGTCAACTCTCTAAAAGACAATAAAATTTATATTTTC
>LGAG01001242.1:216226-230037 GCA_001278395.1 Lerema accius
GCCGTCTCTCGTGTGTCTAGAGAATATAGCCATGAAATAATAAGTGCTTGGGAGACAGGGGTTTGCTCGATGTATAGTAATCTATTCACCAGGTATATTTTAGGACTTTCGACTATACGTCAACTCTCTAAAAGACAATAAAATTTATATTTTCTTGCGGAGGGCTTCACCTTCATCCCCAAATTGAATTTTGAAGCACACTAACTCTTCCATCCATCTTATAGCTCACCATTATAATGCGTAAATATAAAAGTGAACTCTAAGCTAAACTATTCCTTTACCATTGAAGTTGTATAAGTAGTTAAAATCTGCCTTAATGTAAAATACATTTCTTAGATACATATCACATGCATACTTAGAAGTATATACATCCTTATTTAGCAGCGTGTTAATGAAACATTCGGAGAAATTTTAATCAAAATTAAGTATCAGCACAAGAGTATGAAACGTGATGTTGTTACAACGTGTTATTTCACATGTTGTTATCTTCCATACAATAATGGTAACAGTACTGTTTCCGTTAAGTAAGCATTTTTCTGAACGCTTACTAAACCAACGACTTTTACAAATAAAATCGGCAGCGACGCATCTGACCAACCCAAACCTTTCCGCTTAGTAAATATTTGCAAGGGACTACTGTTAGAGAAGGTACAGTGTTTCTTGATGAAACTTACGCTGTAGCAGCTTAAATGAAATTGCGCCTACATAGGTATTGGTAGGCATATTTCTTTCGTTTATATATACAACTATATATTATACATAAATATATGATTCTTAAGTGATTATAATATCATTTGCAAATACCATTAAAATATTAAATTCATTAGACTTCAAATCTTCTATTTTAGTATTACTCCATCACTCAAAATTGTGATTAAAATAACAATTTTCAATTTTCAAACTCTGAATTCATTAAAGCGTTAAACAGAGACGTTGAAATAATTGAATTACAACTTGTATTCCCAATTTCTAACAAATGAAGTACTAGGAAAGTGGAAAATAAAGTGTTTTTTTTTCAACAGTAAAGATTGTTAATCGAAATGGTCGGCGAGCGGTCGCCTGTATGCTGTTAGCTGTGACTGCGGTGGTCGCAGCGGCATCGTACGACCGAGAACGTCTCGAGATCGCCAAACAAATCCTCGAGGAAGTACCTCTCACTGACGGGTTTGTATCCTCACTACGTTCAATACAGTTATGCTATCCATAAATAGTTTATTGCGGGGCGCACTTCATGTAATTGAAACCTGGAGCATACTTCACCAGGCTTGTGCATTAATTGGTATAGATTCCATTCATAGAGTCTGGTCTTAAGCCCGTAAACCTCAAACACAGCTGAAAACGATAGTAACCAAGAATAACGTTCTGAGCTGCCTGAAAAACAAAGGCAAACCTAACTTTATCAATTACCAATCGCCCTAATTACTAACCTTTTTCGAAGTATGCAACTAGTGCAATGTTACACACATGTGTACCTACATTAGGTATCTAAATCATATTTCTGATGATGAAAGTTCGCCATAAACAATAGTTCATCCATTCGTTTGTAGCTCGATAAACATTTTCTTCGTCGCTATTAAATTCTAGTAGGGATTCGTTTTAAAGCAAGTTTATAATTGGTTTTGTTATTTCTGTCAGACACAACGATCTTCCGTGGAACATCCGCAAGTTTCTTCGGAATCAAATCAACGAATTCGAGCTCGACACTGACCTGACTCGCGTGGAACCATGGTCTATCTCCAAGTATTCGCACACCGACTTGCCACGACTGAAGGAGGGCATGGTTGGAGCTCAGGTGAGTGCAGTCACTAGGTATCTTAATATACAAACTCCTCCTAGACGTCTGGACCGACGCTTATAAATATTTCGTAATGTATTTTAAACCTATCGAGTATAGTTTAAGCACAGTTTGACCTGGTAGAACATGTTGATGTCAACATACTTCAAGAGCCCAGCTCAACTATTAGAAATATAAAAGCACTTATAGTAAATGTTGTTCAATGTGAGGAGGATTTAACAAAGGGATACAAAAATTAAAAGCCGGGATTACCTGATGTGGAAAACTAAGGGATCAATTAAGCTATAAGAGGCTTTGTGGTAAAGCAAATTCTACCTGGATTTTTAATAACTGCTCGTATATGTATAGTAACTTTAAGTCAGATAAGGTATTGTAAATACATATCAAACAGTTTTTGGGCTCTATCGAAAAGTTGAACTTTTACTTACAGCAGGTTCGTTTCCTACGTCGATATGTATCACGAAAATTTTAATTGAAGGCAACTCGAGTCTCAAATCATCTTTGTTTTACGGCACTCGTATCAACAAGTTATGTTTTGCCGTGTTACACGATAACATTGTCGCTCAAAGAATATTCGACATTCTGTCAACAATATTGTGTTGCCGACTCGACGACGCGACGCGTCAAACAGTATTTTACAGGTGTGTACGCCGGTTCACCCAACACACGAATAAAATTACGTTTCTATTTTTGTTCATAGTTTTCTTATTCTACTAATCAATTGTATATTAAATACTATAACAGTATAGTAATATGAACAAGTTGTATTTTCGTTGAAATTGTATATGACACAGCCGTAGGTTTGTAGCAAAATAAAGTCAAGATATCGTTTGAAAACATCGATTTTATGATAAATATTATCATTCATTATAACGTATTAATTGTTTAAATATTTCATAAAGTTATCTGTTATTTAATTAACTGCAGGAAATGGAATATATTTCTGAATACTTTTGCAATATGGATTAGGTACAACGTTTGAAAGGATTATACGCGCGTTCAATATTGACTCAACCGGGTTTTAAAGCATGCTGTTATACCTTTATTTAGGTGTAACGTAAATATAACAAATATTTTTTATTACGAAAAATTTTTACGTTTATTGCTTTGTTTTGTTAATTTTTATAACCAAGGCCAATAAAATAGTTCTACCGATTAACTAAGATATTTAGTATAAGCGTCCCAATAATTATTATGTTGTAACCAAAGACCTATAAAAAAGGAGTTGTAACATTAATATATTTTTTATATCGATTTCAAACTTTCAAAACAGTTTCCTGTCGATTAACTAAACATATTCTTGAGTTTACGACTAAAAATAAAAATTCTAAACTATAAGTTCCGACTCTTCTTATAATATCCTATTCAATTCTACTAAAGGTGGTATCGAGAAAATGTAATAAAATAAAGCGAGCGTTACCTGCCACATAACGTGCGAAGCATCTCAGGGAATAAAGTTCTTAAATATTTCATCTGTTGGCTTTTAAAGGCAATTGAAAAATAAAATTTTCAAACTGAGAGGAGTAAAACCTATCATCTATCGACAGCTTGTCTTTCTAATATGATACAAAATTACATTTTTAATTTAACTCTTCTATGTAATAGAGCCAATCTCGATATAAAGTGTAAATTGAGTACTGGGAAATTTATTCACTTCTGTACTAATAGTTTATACTCCACACTCATCGATCATTTAATATTCATTTTTATCATTATCGCAACCCATAACTGTCCCACTGCTGGGCTCGGGTCTCCTCTAAGAGTGTGAGGGGTACAGGCCATAGTCCACCACGCTGGCCTACTGCGGATTGGTAGACTTCACACAGCTTTGAGAACTTTATGGAGAACTCTCAGGTGTTCAGGTTTCCTCACGATGTTTTTCTTCACCATAGCGAGTGATAATTAGTATCTAATCTAACACGCACATAACTCCCTAAATAAGAGGTGCGTGCCGTGGGGTTTGAACACAGGAACTCCCATTCGAGAGACCAATGTTCAAACCACTAAGCTATCAGTGCTTTATATGTTACTATATTCATTTTAAATTACATAAATTCAAACAATAGGCACAATGTTACGTTCCTTTCATTAACCGTTAATCTTAAAAAAAAAAACACTTAAAGTACGTAAGTTAACTAAAGATAATTTTGTAGCGTCGAATATTTAGTGTACGTGCCACATTTCCCTTAAAACTCTAAAACATACGAACGTAAAAATAATTCTTTGGAAATCCTAGTATCCTACAACCCTATAATCGGGATAAAATCTGCATCCTATTCCTGCATACAGGAACTATCTATATGCCAAGTTTTAGCTTAATTCGTTCAACGGTTAGAGCGTGAAGGACTTTCAAACACCCAAATAACCAAACATACTCACAAACTCTTACATTTACAATATCAGTAGGAAGTAGGATTACAATAGCAATATTCAGAAATACATAATCCATTCTGTGGCCGACTCGAATAGGTATTCCTTATATCAGAGCTGTATCGTGAATCATATTTGCGCTAAATTGGGTAAATTTTTCGGTTGATTTATTTCTTGAACATGGCGGGCAAACACCTTTTTTCTCATAGGAGTGTAAGAACTGCTATCGTTCTCGATACTTATGTTTAAATATACGTACAATTTTAGTTCTTAAAATATATTTTTATATCCTTTTTATCATAGACGCTTTTAGTCGAATTGTATATTAGAGTCATGGTTTCAGTTGGCTTCCATTATCGGCTTTTAGAAACATTAAGTCTCTTTGAGTCCTTCCAAAAAGTGAACTAGTGAACAAGTTCCTATTCTACCTATTCTTTCTTATTAGAAATAATTGAGTCCTTGTGAACACAAAGGCTAAACCTTACCTACCCATTGAGCTTTGAAATGTCTAAAAACTTATTGAATGTAACTTACCTAAGTAAAAGTTTGCAGATTGTTATTTTTATGTGTATTTTAACTTATATTTTCGGTAAACACAATCCCAAGTACCAGGAAACATCCCTATTGTTAATAAAATTTCTATAGCACCCTTGGTGGTCAATATAGGCAGCCATCAATAATGTTTTACCGCATTAAATTTCATGACGTTCATTGTCAGTTGAGCTCTAACAATAATCCACGAGTACTCAATAATCATATTGTCTGATTTATCAAATTCGCCGTACATGTGAAAGATCATTGATATCAGAGCCAATTATAATTAATTTTGAGATATGTAGGTACGTGTTCTGTGTCCATAGTACAATTGCCACTTCTATTCAATTCAATACGTATACGTACGAATATTACGCTACTACCTGACTTCTACATAATAAAATGAATGCGAGTGGTATGATGTAAACTGTATATTCAGAGATCCGAAGTACATTGTTTATCACTTATTACTTACTATCAAGCAAATTTTTGAGAATCGTTGTCATAGAAAAAGTAGGGTCTCTCATCGAAATAAAGCTTGACTCGAACAATTAGCTTGATAGTAATTAGTGAAAAACAATGTACCTACTAAGGATCCCTGACAATTGCTAGAGTGTACAGATAAAACTCATTTGATAAACAAATGTAAAATATACGTGACGCCATGATGCTGACATTTTACGTAAGGCACCATAAAGCTGACACACGTCATGGGCGTTGGCGTAGATCCAGAAACATTTAACAATAAAAGTCTTATTAACCCGACCAGTAATCTCGGTGAAAGCTCGCGCTACAAAATACTTCATTCCCGTTGTCTTTGTTTTCTAACATAGCTTCCTACTCATGTTGATGGTTTCTAAAACAGTTGTATATTTACCTGACTACGTAGGTAGGTTTGAAGGAAAGCTGTACGGCTAGGCAGGCTATAAAAATCATACCACAATGTAAAAATATAAATTGAAACCTGCAACCTTCAATAGAAAGAACCTGGGACTATAAGGCCAGAGAGGTTGGATACTTCAAAATCCCGGCTATGTTGGATGAAGCACTCTTTGTGCCATAGTTTAACATACAATAAAAATATTGATATCTTTAAATAGCCATAGTTAATCATTACGTTATTATACTACTCTTTTCTGGACTATTAATATTCAAAACGAATAACATTTACATTAATTACAATGTTTGTCCGTGGAGACTTGGCAGAAAGCGCCTGGAGTCAAACTTAATGAACTTTGAATTCAATTTGTCCCATCACAGCTAATTCACTTTGCAATATAGCTGAACGTCATCGGGCTGATTACATGTTCAAGTTATAGTTCAACGCCAATGAAATTTGTAAATGTTAAATGTGTATTGGTTATTGTTGTGTGGACGAAACTAATCAAAGCAATTAGTTTTTTAATTGAATTTCCATACTCATGTTGTAAAGTTTGATTAAACAGAGTTGATCGTAAATTATGATTAGTTAATTAATTAGGAGTTAATTAGAATTTGATTTAATTATCATAATATGTACCTAGGTACAATTTCATTAATCTAATAATGGTTTAGGCCTTTAGCCACTATGTATGTTGCTTTCAAAGACTGTTTTTTTAACGAAGCTAACTATCAAAAGACTTTTAATCCCGTTCATTATTTAATGTTGTAATACCACTTAGTACGAATCAAAGTAAATGACTACGACATCAAACTATAAAATTAACTTAAAATGTGATTCAAAAAATAATTAATGAGGATCTAGTGGTTTATTCAGACAATAAACTACCTCTAACGACATCCAGGTATTCGTAACATCTAACTCAAACTGCATGTATTGAAGTGGAACAGAACAGAGTGGGTAGCTACTGGTATTTCACATGCAATCGACGAATGCCGATAAATGGCACCCCCCTCCCCACCTGCACCCTTCCGACCGGCCCGAAGTAATACAAAACCGGATAATAGAGAATAGCTAAATGCTTCGGCTAGGTTTCGCAAATGTACGCTACAGACATGCGATGGGAAATCAAAAGGACTTCGAATGCTCATGTCATAGCATGTATGATGCATACGTAAATCTGCCTTAGTAACAATAGAGCTCAGAAACCTGCTTGTTAAATGGAATGGATGTGTTTTTCAAATAAGGTAGGTATAGTTAATAAAAAAACGTCATGTGAAAATATTAAACTAAAGACACCATTAGATTCCGTCAATTACCCTAATTGAGAAAGGTCGTTAGGAATATACATACATACATATTTGTATACTTACTACTTTTTACTTAGTACGAGTAGGTATAAACGTGATATGAGTATGAAAATTATATCAATTAGGATATATTTTATCAAAACAGTTTTTACCTGACAGCGTAAGAAGGATAATGTTTTTATGACGTAAACATTGTTATAGTAGAAACCCTTTGTGTGCGAATTCGACTCGCATTTGGCCGATTTATTCGTTCTTTACGTCAATTACAGATGCGTAAGCACTAAGCGTAAGCAGGTTCTTCCCGATGCCATGCCACGTTTATAAGTTCAGCGGTACAGGTTACCAGAGGGTAGCAGGTTCGTTACCCTGTTGAATTATTCATGATTCGGAATGACGAGGCATAAACTGAGAACATAACACGTCGTATTTAACCCAGATATGAGACTAGCTTAGAGAGACTTAATCAGGTCTGTTCTGTAAACATGACATACAATATAAATTAGCAAACCAAAATCCATATTTCATCGTGTTTCGACTAAAGCCTAGTAATCAGTTGCATATATTCTAGACTAGTTTACCTGCCCTCGCCTCGCTTTGGTGTACCTTTGTTTTTCCAATATGGCTGGCCACGTCAACTGTCAGTCACGTCAGTTAGAGAATTCCAATACAAAGTTAAAGTTTTTATAACTTTTGATAGAGTGGACTGATTGAAATAAAATAAAGCCTAAATAACGCCCCGAGTTCAGGATTATTTATGTTTTTCATTCATTGTTCTGTCAAATCAGCCGTTTTTACGTGAAGTTCTTTCAAACACACAGACATACAGAGCCCTCCACCCCAGTTTAAATTTTATTATATGTAAGTAGATAAGATTATGTTTGAACAAATGACTGGAGCGTTATCGGATGACCTGTGAACCCATGAAACATCGAAGTTACACACACTTAAAGACGATCTCTACAAAATACATACTTAAAGATACCTACTATTTATATTATAGGTACGACATTAATCGATCAAGTTCACGAACAATTACTATACTTACATAACAGTTATTTAGAAGTTGGTTGTTATGTAACAGAATCGCAATATTACCGCGCCGAAACCATTTCTCGCGACCTTTATGTATAATTTAAGAGAAAATGAATAACCTTCTTTCCCCATCGAAGCCGTAAGTGCGTAGAAAAACTAAATTCGTTTATTGATTTATAAGTATAACACGTGAACTAATAAAAACAATCGATTACAATCATAATTATCAGGATACTAAATTCTTCTGGTAAATAAGCATTATACAAAATGTTGATTACTTAAGGATGATATTTTAATCCATTCGTACATACTCTAAACTGTCTACTAGGTACTCTTCACTCTACTTACTCTATACGAGTACGTACTCTAAGGTCTTAGCACCGTATTACGTAGAATTTGTATTTAATAGTTCTAGTAATTCACCAGTTTCTTGTTATTCACACGATACAATAGTACACTAATTTATAAATGATAGTGAGGTGGGGTAAGACTATCACTGTCTATTATCTCTGCCGATTAATTTGTGTACGCCCGTTCAAGTACGTCGTTCTATATTTCAGTTATAGTTAGAAATATGATACAATATTCATATTACGTTATGAAGTAATTAATCTACAACGTTACTCTTAATGATCCACCTACACGGACCTCGATGAACTATCTACAACAAGTATTATCTGATACTACTTAATTAGGCAGCTAATTTAACATAGACTATCGTTAGTTAAGTTTTCGTGTAATGGATAAGATCTTGATTAATAGTTTATGTTTTGATACTTTGAAAATATCTGCCGGGTTCAAAATTTTACTCAAACACTATAATGTAACATAATCTATGTAAAATGCTTTTGCAACATACATAAGTAACATACTTTTGTAACATTTCAGAACAATTGATAAAACTCAGAAATGTTATTTGACTTGTCCATAGTTTTACGAGACTTGGTGTCAACATATTTTTGATGTCTATAACTACTTCGTAAATATTCATAGGTAGTACAGAAAGTAAAAAACTGTACACTACGCAAAAAACTACACGGAAACTGAATTAGGTATTCTGTGGGATAAAAATGGATTTTTAAATCACCATGCCATAGTTTGTTGAACAGTTCCTTTTAGATTTATGAAAATATAACTTATCGGAAAATGTAATACAAGAGCCATGTTCTCAGTACTTCCGACTTTGATATAAGCCAGGCTACGTCGGTTATTGCTTTTTTATTAGGCAAGCACTTTAGGATGTGATACAATGTGTGTAGGACCGTATTTATTTTAACAAAACGCATTTAGTTAAACTAGGTTTAACTAAATATCTGGCTAAACTAGGTTTAACTAAATTAATTAACTGAGTTTAGGTAAACAAAAGAGAGTCTGTCATATTTTCGGGTTGAGTGAGTGTTATCAATGTATGTTTTATATCACTATATTAATAATACTGCTATTTCGTCAATAAATCGTCAAAAACACCTTATTTTATTATTTATATAAGTAAATATTTTTTTATCGGTGAAACATTTAAGATTTATTTTCAGTATTTGAGAAATAGATGTCACTGTTTCGTATATTCACAGTTTACATACACTTTGTTTCCAATCGAAGCCTGTCGTAATGAATGACAAAACCTTTTTTTTTGTAGTTCTGGTCAGCATTCGTTCCCTGCGCTACTCAAAACAAGGACGCTGTACAACTCACCTTGGAGCAGATCGACGTGATCAGGCGTCTGGTGGACAAATACCCCCAACACCTGAAACTTGCTACTTCTGTGAAAGGTAAGAGAAGAAAATAGACAGAGTACCTAAGCTTCCTACTGTAGGCTTTCGAATTCTTCCATCCTTTTATTAGCTCTATTGCTCGTTGTAATAACCCGTGAAATGGCATTGGTAAATGTTTTATACCGGCTTTTACAATTTGTACAAGATGGTATTCGACGAAGGCCAGTCTAGGTTTTGTGTCCAGTTTGAAAAGGCTATCTAACTTGAGTCCTTTTAAAAAAGTCTTCTCGTAATTTTGCAATACTGAAAATTATTTCAATGATTATAAACCTACGGTTTACGCGAATTTATCTCCTTTCATCACTCTTTTATTGCCAAGGATTAGTAAAATAAAAAGTAATCATAACTAAGAAGTCAGTAAATTTAATCTTATGAGAATTGTTTTCCTTGCGTCAGAAACAGATACATAATATAATTTTCTACTTGTATCAACTGGTTGAATTCAAATTTCAATTCGAACGTCTGTAGTTTCGACTCGCAAGCTTCTAACCGAATCATGAAGTACCCTTAATGCCAGACAAGGCACTTCGAGGAACCTAGTATTTCGGTTTCGATGTAGCGGTCAATGACTCGTAGAAATGTGGTATTTCCAATGATATCTTCTACTACAAACATAAATCATTAACCGCTCGGCGTAAAGACAACAAGAAAAGACTTCAATTTTAGTCTCTTTAATATAGTACTTAATTGTTGTTAAGACGGTGAGACCGCATGGTATGTAGCGCGAAACATTGTTTTCACAGGTTATGTAAGAACGTATCATACCAATAGTGCAAAAAATATTAATTATCTCTATGAAATTCTGAAAAACAATAGTGCTTCTATGAGCCATCTCAATTAGGTCTGTAGATATATTGGAGCTTATGTTGTTCTATTTGAGAACTAAAATCTGATAACAAAAACAATCCGGATATTAGTCATGTCATCTAAAAATAAATAGCTATAAACAATATTTATTTTTGAGTCAGATGTATTCAAAACAATGTTAATACGGATGTGATGCTTTATTGGTTCCTGGTATGGAATATCGCTCGCAGCATTGTTATGACAAAACATTCAAAACATTTTCTTGCTTATTAGTTTTGTGTAGCCGAGTGAAATCGGTACTCGGTACACGGACGAATCAACGAACAAAGGCATACTGCTATTACTGTATAACAAAGCGTTATTTATTGTAGCATCAGATGTTATTCCTTACAGCTTACATTTTAGATAGTGCTTTAATTTATTCCGATGAATTAGGTGCATTTTTAACCCCACTTACAGCATTTATTGGGTAAAACTTTTTACGTCGTTAGCTAATTTTTAATGACAGGGTTTTTAAACAATAAACTTAATCTGGATTTACACAATTATATTAACGTAAAAATATTTTAGACAATTTTTTTTTTCGGTAAAAAAAAGGTACATTTTACGGACTCGCTTTAAAATTCAGTTTGTGGAAATGTACTTCACCCAAAAATGTAACCAAAATTTTATTCTGGCCCGTTAGATTCGTAAACTACTGTTTGGCGGAAATAAGAATTGGAAGTATACTGTTATACTCGTACCTACTAAAAAATAGACTGAAGTAAAAAGAATAAGCGTGGACTTGAGGGTCCCAAAGATAATAATGGAGAAAGATGTTTATCTCATTCCTTTTCTAAGAGTCGCCAATATAAAGAAAGAGCCAACACTCTTTCACTTTTGGTTACTAAAGTTTTCACAATGACGAAGGTCAATACGGAGTCTGGATAAGATTTAAAAAGTTCCGAGTTCCTATTGTAGTCAGGCAACGTAGAAAAATCGTTTTTATATTCTTCAAAAACAGACCTAATACTTACAACGATGCTCCCACCCTTGTATTTATCATCTTATGAAATAACGTCAAACCCGGTACAACGTTACAAAAGTAAAATCAGATTTAGCTGTTTATAAAATTGAAAAGCTAAAGTTTTCTGCTGGACATCGAAAGAATAGACAGAACAACAACGTTTTAAGTTTTAGTTTTGAGACAGTACAGACATACTTATACTCGTAAGTGAATAAAACTTGGCAACTTTTTACCTCCTAACTTTTCCTCTGGTTTATGTGTAACTCCAAATGTGGATACCTATCCGTGAATATTTGTAAAAAAAGGAGGAAAAAAATGTTAGGCTTTTTCTAATTTTATTTTCTTTTTTAGATATTTTGGAAGCTCACAGTGCTCGTCCTCGAAAAATTGCTTCTCTCATCGGCATAGAGGGTGGACACTCCATCGGTAATTCGCTCGGAGTACTTCGCAGCTACTATCAGCTCGGCGTCCGCTATATGACCCTCACCCACACATGCAACACTCCTTGGTGAGTAAATTTTCAAACGGCTGGCGTGCATTCACTATTTGAATTTCCCGAAACGTTAGAACAAATACGTCCTTGTTTGTCTGAAAAATTGAGCTCTTTGTACATCAAACTCGAAAAACTATTCGTTTGAATATTTTTATAAGCTCACTGTAATATCTGTTCCAGGATATCGAATTATTCAATTTATATTTAATTGGCAACTTTCAGGTATTACAATAACTGGTTCAATGCACAATAGAGGCGGTTGTATTATTTTTGTAATAGCGTATTTTATATTCTTCTTAATTCTTAAATTATTTTCAAATTCCATTTCAGACAAAAATATTATTTAATATAATCTCAATCGTTCCCTCAGCAATTTCGACTTGATTTTATGCGGCAAAATAATGTAAGGTGGATCCCATTGAGATATCTAATTTCACTTTAAGATCGGGTTTTAATCACGTCAACCGTACGTACTGGTGCTTTAGAAATTTGAGATGGGCTTATCTTCTGTATTTCAATTAGGATTAAAGCTTTGTTTGTTATGGGTATAGTGTAACAAATTATATTTTAATTATAATTGTTATTATACGCAGCTATTCAAATGCATATTTGCTTGAGCCAGCCTAAAACGAACGCGGTATAAACAATAAAAATTTTATATAAGTAAATCATAGTAAAAAGGCATAAAGTGCCTTTGGGCTGAGGGATTTCCAAGTTCGACGAAGTTGCAAATAAATTCAAACCAGTGACCTTTTTAAAATCTAATCAACACTTCAAGCAAGCTTAAATATAATTTATTTACGCTGCATATTATTCAGCAGTAAATGAAAATAAATGTGATTTTGACTATAATTACTGCATACAGTGTTCACAATTTTATCATTCATACAGATGTTACGTCATGTGGCTCAATATTAGTTATTTTAATTTTTTATCGTTCCTTGTTTGTAGATCTTATAGATATGATAAGAAAATATGGAATAACAGTAATTATGGTTCTCGCAACTGACACCGTAGTCTGCAGAGAAACTTAGCTCGAACGTAAACTTGGGTTTCATATATAGAGTGATTTTATTAGTGACATTTAGAAAATCCAATATAAACGAAACCACGGTATGTTTTATTTTATTTTTATTACTTTCATATCGATTGCAGTTGGTAGGTAATAGAGTTGTGTAGCAGTGTCCAATCTTTTTAGGACTGGTGCAGTTAAAGTTTAGTAATAATTATAACTTGGCTACTTAATTTCCCATACAGAGCAAAGGATATTTTTAAAATCAACACTCCGGAAAATTTTCAATAATGTTCTCTAAGATATTGTATGTATGCCAATTTAATTAGGGCTCGGAAAATACGTTTCTTTCAACTTTTAACGCGAGGGAACATCGTAGCTAAATGAAGCGTATCTGCTATCCCTTACTTAACATAACAGATTAGTCTTAGCTCCTTTGATTAAATTACGAAAGACCCGATACTCAATGCAATTTACTTTTTTACTTTTCACAATGTTTACTGCCAGTAAATGAAAAAAAAAACATCCTGTAAACAACTGTATGGGAATACTGAATGTTGGTCCAGTGTTAGTTTATTCCCCGTAGTACAATACAACTCTACCGCTAAACTAAGTTCAGCAGTGCAGTTACGATAGAATTTATCAAGTATGTTTGTGATTATGTACTACATTATATAGATATGTATAACTTATTATATACATTTGTATATTATATATATTTGTCTAATTCATACGCCAGCCGCAAAGATGTGGGACGAGAAGTATGTAAACAGCATTTCAGTAATTATATAATTATTATT
>LGAG01001242.1:255375-269586 GCA_001278395.1 Lerema accius
AGTTTCAGCTTAATCCGTTTAACGATTAGAGAGTGAAGGACTTACAAACATCCAAATATCAAAACATCCAAACATCTTTACAAACTTTCACATTTATAATATCAGTAGGATAGGATAAAGTAACACACATAAGCATAATCCTACTAATATTATAAATGTGAAAGTTTGTAAAGATGTTTGGATATTTGGATGTTTGGATGTTTGTCCCTCCTTCACGGTCTAACCGTTGAACGGATTAAGCTGAAACTTGGTACACAGATAGGTTGCATCCAGGAATAGGACATAGGATACATTTTATCCCAATTATAGGTTCCCTTGGGACGAAATCAATATTTTGTTTATCGACTTTTCCGCGGGCGGAGCCGCGGGCATCGTCTAGTAGATAAAAAGTCCTTATTATAACTTCTAATGATCCGACCTTTCTATTTGCGTTATTGGGGCTTCATACAGTTAAAGAGCTTTAACAATTCTAAGGCAACTCGATAAGGATTAGCAGGCTTTACACAGCTATGAAAACATTGTGGAAACACTTGAGAACCGATCGGTTATTTCGACTTCTGCCACACGTTTAATCACGACGTATTTCTTTGTCGAAGCATAACATGCTTTGAACAAAATACAAATAATTTAAACTTTTTCATCAAGTCTTTTCATGTTATTTAGCATAACACTAACTGGAATTTTTAAAAATTTTGAAGTGAAGTTATAAGAATAATTTTATTTCGTCCAATAGCTTCTCGCTGTCGGTACTTATTACTATTGAGACTGCTAGGAATAAGAAATATAAATTGGGATCTTCAGTGTAACCAACAGTTCATCACGCTATGAGCATATTTAATCTATCCGCAGACCATTCAACCATTTTCACGCCTGTCTTTCAAAGTATAAAGCCACATGTATGTTTGATGTGGCACAATTATTATCGGCTTTGACGACTGTGCACGTATAAAGACTGAAATTAACATTTTCAGGAAACTACAGATTATGTTTCGGAAACAGTCAGGCAGGCCGTATTAGCTCTTCCAATTAGGAATTTAGTTCTATTTCAAACTAATAGACTCAATATTATGAAACTGAATTTTGCAAAGAGGCATGACACTGAAAATAAGTTCAAAGTATAATTATGTTTTATATAGCTGTGATGATTCATGGATATGTTTATAAATAATTTAGTTCTTGACAATATTTTATAATATAAATGTAAAAACATACCTATTGTCCTCAACTAATTAAAGTATTAATCAATATTTGCCTAATTTAAGAAGTTACATCAAATGAGATCTTTAATCAATACCTGCCTTCTATAAAAATATACTTACAAAACAGAAAATGTCAAGATTGCAGAGGCACATAATTAATGTCGTAGAATTATTGTTCCCATAAAATTTTCTCTTCCCGATCCACCAAGTACGACGAGTAAATTTTAACGTTGCCAAGATAAATAAGCTGTCTTAATCAATTTATGAACCTCATAAAATATTGCTTAGGACCAGATGCTATGAGTCTGAGTAGACTACACAATTAGTGGTATCCCCACGACACATCACTTAGAACACCATATATTTTTTTAAAAGAAGATCTATCAACAATAGAGGCTTGAAGAAGGGGAGTGTATAGAAAGTATATTGGGAAAGTAACAAGAATGCAGTATTAGTTTGAACTTCATTATATTACAATGTATTTTTTAATCTGTATTTCATTAGGATGAAAACTAGACATAATCTTACCTGATGTAAAGAGTTGTAGAGCGAGAGCTCATTTATGAATTGTAAAGGGTGTAAACCTGCAATGTTAAGCTTCGTTTTGGGTTCTTTTAATTATTTAATTATGACAGAGAGAGTACGAAACTAATATATTTTAGTAACTGTATTCTTATTGAAGTTCATTAAATTCTGTTAGTAGAATCAAAGTCCTAATAACGCAAGTAACAACTTCAATGAGAAAATCCAGTGAAATTCCATAATTTCATATTTGATAAAATATTATTAGATTTTAATATACAAACAACACAAAAGTTCTTTATACCGAAACGTAATATTCTCGAAGTTATTACAGTAATAAAGATAAACTTGTTTTACTTGTCACAAACTTTCCAGATCAGTGAAGGGGCAAAGTGTTATGCTACAACAAATTGCCGATTGATGTCAATAATGTCGGTCGAAATTTATTACAATAAGTAAAATTTAAATTCTGTATCAGAGGGTAGCCTGATTGATTTACGAGTAGTATACCTAAATGAAAAAACAAGTAATGATAACTATTCTATATATTCTGGTATTAGTTCACATAATTATCCGTCAAGATGGGTAGAAATTAACCACAAATATAAATATACAATTAAGTATGTAAATTAATACGGATTAATCTACTTATGTTTACTTGTATATTCTATCTTTTAAACAGACAACAAAAGGTATTTATCAAATAATTGTCTGACTTCAAAACCAAACAAACTGCAAAACTGAGCAAATAGACTGAGACTGAGAAAAAGATTATGGATGTCCATACTTTTGTAAGTAAGACGGAAGGTATTAGTGAGCCATATCTGGCTTTTCAGCTCACAGTACGACAGCCTTGTCCTTTTCTCTAGGATACATTATAAAAGAGAAGAGTGACTTTGAAGATGCATCAAGCTTTCCACCATTAAATCTATCGAGATAAAACAGGATACATCAACATCACAAGCAGTCCTGTGCACACTGCGTAACAAAGTATTCAGAAGAATTTATTTTTTATGATCTTAGCTCCATATTCGTCATACTGCTTCTTTTGCACCCACATCTTTTTTGCATCAGGAAGACCAGCGAATGTCGCTCCACCCAACCAAGTTATAGCATATGCTTCGGAAGAAGTTAAAACTGTGACGGGCCTATCGAGCATGTTTTCTATTTCAAGTGACATTCTAGTTGCAATACACGGAACCATTGCTAAACCTCCGCAGGGTACTATAGCAGAATATAACTCACTTCTCAACTCCGGATCACACTTCAGCGAAGCCGTTACCACACCTTCGTGCAGCGGCATAAAGTTAGTCTTACAGCCTTTTACTAAATCGGGCTGAAACAGTAACTCGCCAGCCATAAAAGCTTCGTTGCTAACATCAATTATTTCGCCGTCCGGTAATTTATATTGTTTTGAATATTCCTTTCTCGAGACGGCACAACATTCTGTAACGTATAAGCAATTTCTCTTTATATCTTCGATGTCTTCTATAGTTTTTATCCCGTGACCCAAATTACGGTCATTGAGGCTCTGCTTAATGTAATCAGATATTTGCGATCCAGCTAACCCTGTCTGTATATGAGCGTAACCTACCAATCCACCTTCATAGACAGGATTTATATCAGTTGTATCATAGCCAATATCAACAGATATACCAGTGGTAAAACCCGAACCGTAAAGAGATAGCACGCTTTGGGGCTGTATACATATCCCTGGAGTATTAAGGGTTTCAAAAAATACTTCGCAGCACTTAATTCTGAAATATTGTTAGCCTAATAAGTATAATACTATGTAAAAGTAATTAATATACATCTTATGATAATGATGCGAGTCTTCTTGTTCTTTTTGGCTGGCTTTTGATTAATATGATGATATTTTGACTTATGATTATTTTTATATAACTTACTTTTCTTGCATTGGTGTAGTGGTAGCACAAGCTAGAATAACAGATCGGTCTTCAGGCGCAGCCTTCAACTCTCTGTAGAAGATGTGATGCCATACTCTTTCCATATTATCCCAATGTACAATTCTACCATTAACAATCGGGTGGCTCAACTCTAAGTCTTCAACTCTTTCTGCTGCATCATCGCCTATAAAAACGTCGTAGTACTGTCTCCCATAACTACCACGCAAGTAATTAGGTCTACCAACAATAGACCT
Organism: Lerema accius; assembly: GCA_001278395.1. NCBI lineage: Eukaryota > Metazoa > Arthropoda > Insecta > Lepidoptera > Hesperiidae > Lerema > Lerema accius. The sequence goes on from LGAG01001242.1 coordinate 259,258, forward strand.
GAAAATTGACACGGGATGGTTGTCACAAGCAAAACCAGCCTTGATACTAAAACTGCCATTATCTATAACAACTGCTGGTTTTTGGAAGGACATTATTTAAATGTTTTTGAGTATAACTTTTGTAAGCAGCTGTGTAATATTTGGAAGTTGTACTGCGTTTTTATTGAAAGATACGTCACGATTTTCATACAATTATCTGTCAACGATGAAATAGTTTGAAATCATAGTCAATTATCTCTATTGTGCCTACATTATTTTGTCTACCCATAATGTCTGTAATCTATAGTAATTAATCTTACTAATAAAGCTATAGCCATTGTGGCTTTGGGTATTTAATTCCTTGTATATGTATTTGAAAACTGAGTGTCTACCTATATTGATTAAATTAAATTACCTATAATTATAGTCAGGCTCTGAAAATCGGCTAATCTATGAATTACTCTATGGATGAATAGAAAAAATAACTACCAGCATTGAAGTTATTTAGATATGCAAAGTTTAAGGTCAACATTAATAATTATACAGTGTACCCACCAATTATGTATGAAAATAAATTTGAAACAATTATTCCTAAATTCGTATGTGGAAAATATATTAATATGGTGATTTTTACGCCAGAAAACCAAAATTATTTTTGAGGAAATTTTAGGAAAAACGAAGTAAAAAAAAACGTATTTCAAAATTTTTTTTCCATTCGAGAACCAAATGTTTTAACATTATTTTATAAACTATATTCCAATGACTTGTCGAAAAAAACTAACTTCATTGCAGGTATATTTAATCCGACACGGCCAGACAACAGGTTTACACAACTAGCCTGAGGGCTTAAGCAAGTTAATTGCTAAAGCTCAAACACAATTGCATTGTATTATAAGAACAAATTAAAAGAGCTTTCAAATGAAGTTAATTAGTTTCCCGCTTTATATTTTTCAACCTACAGAGTCAACTGTGATCCTAAAACACTGAGTACCTACATCTAATACGCCATTTTTTTATTAAAATCCGTCGGCTTAGGAGAAGGTCAGTGACATACACGTAAGCAAGGTTTTGATATATTAAAATTACGTCCATAGCTTAAGTTTGTTTAAGTTGTGAATTGTATTTGTAGTTTAAAAGCTACGTTGAAAACCAGATTTATATAGTTCAGTTAAATTATACTGCGTTTGGGGCTTAAAGGGAATGGGATAACGGAACAGACATGTAAAAGCTTTAGGGGCGCGTTTTCCGCCAGCGAACTACGTTACGGTGATATTTCAGAAACTGACACTGATCGGCTAACAATTCAACGCTTTCACCAGGTCCATTATACCAAAGATAGGTAATGCCAATGCCTTTCACTGCGAATAAACATAATCTTAATCTGAAAACTTTTACAACGTTTAAAAATACTTACAACCCTGTTATAGATTACTGTAGAAAACTGCTTTTATTATTGAAGAAAAATGTATAAATAAATATGTTATACATGCAATTTTGCGTTCTCCAATTCTTGTGCATGTAAACTTAGTTTTGCCAAATCTGAAAGTCGTACCTACCTACGTGTCCGCCTTATTTTTAAAAAGGGGTCAAAGTTTATCATTTCATGTGTTATAATATTTGTATAGATGAGTATATTATACCTATATTATGAAGATATATAGGAGTATAAGACGATATATCACTTACCGACTACGTTTGTACGATAGTTTCCTGATGATTTGAAGTTAAGATCGATGCTCCTCTCACAAAGGCCAAGATGACCAGTTATTTTAGTTAATCGCAAAATTTTCTTACACCGAAAAAAATATACCTAGCCTAGGAAAAAATATATTACTTACTTATCTTTTACATTTATTAAATTTTCATTGCTATATCGTAAAGAATATGATAGGGCCACATGCATGCCGCACATGAATAAAAGATAAAACATTGTGATATCCTGAAAGGTATGAGGACAACAAAGGAAGTGGTTTTCCGGTCGCAGTTACTGTTACTTTAATAAAGGGGTCGCGGGAATAATGCCACGTAAGAAATTTCCTATCCTTAAGTGCCATTTACTTTAAGAACCTTCACATACCTATACAGTGTTGTGAACTATGACGTATTGTAGTTTAATATTAACTATTGCACGATCAACATCACATCCACAACTATCCTTTTCAGTACTTCATGGAGAACTCTCAGGTGTGTAAGATTTTTCATGTTTTTCTACACCGATGCAAGTGAAAACTAGTTTCTAATACGCACATAACTTTTTTGAATAATAGACGTGCGTCGGGGTCCGAACTTAGGATTTCCCATTTGGGAAACCAACGTTCAAACCACTAGGCTATCACTGCTAAAATTCTATATACCTTTTTACATGATTTGAGATTCCAATATGAGTTTGGTCTTAAATCTTCATTAAATCTCGTATAAACATGAGCGTCCCAGATACTCAAATGACTGCACTCACTGGCTGTGTAACTCACACAAAATGGACATTTAATATTCAACGAAATAACGCTTAATATTTCAGACTGAAACGTATCCATACACATATATAATATTTTTTTACTTCATAAGCACCATTTATAGTAAGTTTCATAACAATATGCTACAATCCGGGGATATTTTTGTTGACATTGTGCGCCGTCAAACGGATGCCCTTGACAAATAGTAGAAGGCAAGGACGAAGGAAAAAGATCCTGCTACCGATTACGTAGCCGTTGATGTGACCAACTGACCGGCACCGGTTCTTTTGTGACATGGAAAGCAGAACACCTTGAGAAATAGACGACAACTGTAAAGGCTACGTAAGTCTTTAACCAAGGACACGTACTATATTAAGAACTAGTGGACCCGCCCTCGCTTCGCTTCGGTGTATCTTGTAGGTAAAAATGTTTTTTCGATATTGCTGACCACGTTAACTGTCAGTCACGTCAGTTAGAGAGACCCCAAACGAACTTAAAATTTTATAACTTTTGATAAAGTGGACTGATTTAAGTAAAATAAAGCCTCAATAGCGCACGAAATTAAGGATTACCTATTTATGTAATTCATCCATTGTTCTGTCAAATCAGCCGTTTTTACGTGATGCTTTTTCAAACACACAGGCAAACAGAGCCCCCCCTACTTTCAATTTTATTATAATAGATAGATACGTCAAAAGAAGTGCCTATGTATAATTTCCCAAACGTTGTACTAGCGTAAATTAGCGGAATGGCGTTAAACGCACTGGTCGACATGGCGATTGCACCAATTAAGATGTCGCCCCAAAGCAATTTCACCGCACTGCCACAGGGGTGCCTAAACATTAGATATTACCTACTTAAATTACGGCCAACGAGCGCGTTACTCACCCTATTTTCCACCACATGTAGTAATGCTATTTTCTGTGAGCGAAACATGAAATCCGAGAAAGCTGTGAACGGTATATTAATAGAGCTTATATGTATTACCGACTTGTGGGCCTATAACGTGAAGCAACTGTCGTAGTCTGTGTAATGTAATTATGTTCTTGGTCTGAAGGTATGTATATGTTACGGTAAACTTGATGAATTGAAAATTGTTAATAATTTTTCAAAATTATTAATAATAACCACGTCATTTGGTAAATGTGAATAATCAATTGAAATTCATCACTTTTATGAGTTATTATTAATAATTCGCTATACACATTGGTAAAAGTAATAAATTAAGTAAGCACCAAGGTTTTTTATTAAACAGGTATTTAATTTATGAGATATTTTTAAGTCTAAATCATATAACTTATCACTTATCTATTTATGTTCTACAATTAAAGTTTTTTATACATGTAATAAATTATTTTACTGCAAATAAACTGATTGTTTATCAAAACTAGAGATATAAATAATTCGAAAACATACTCATAATTATGTACCTTGTTGATGTCAACAGTCTTTAATATATTTTTCTTAAATGCGCACCTAAAAAGCTGCTTGATGTACAAAAAAAGTATTATTCACAGACATATAAGTATTATTGTACTAAAAATTCTGATTGTACCTTAAATTAATTGTTGGAAAATGTCAACTTTAGAAGCAAATTATCAGGCGTGAAAGTGGGGGGAAGGGGGGGCCGCTGGCCCCTCGCAAAGGGGGTCTGCGGGGGGCGAAGCCCCCCGCCAGTTTAAGAAAGCCATGGTTTGCAAAAGATAGTTGGCTAGGTTAGGTTCGTTAGGTCGCTTTTTTAATCCAAGAAGAAGGAGGGACCCCGCGTGAGCGGGGTCCCGTCGACATCTGTGACAGATAATTAAAAAGTTGGTTAAATAGAGTTGCGTCATATACCTACAACTGTTGCCAAAATCACCTTAGTTAGAGTTGCCAATTTTGATGTATAATTAAAATTATTGATTGAAAGTGGGATTTTTTTAATGTAAAAATCGTGACTTTTTTATTTGTTAGTCAAATACCAACCGAAACGGGTCTTAACTGTGACATAGTAGTTCGGTTGCTTACAACTTTATTACATTTACCGATACTAAGGTTAAATTATCAATAATCACCGACAAATGTGATTAATTTATCACATTCACCACTGTTTCCGGTAATTATTAATAATAGTGAACAAATTATTCATAATTTTCGGTTATTCACATTTACCGTAACATATATAATTAACAATAATAAGTCGCTTATGATAATATAATTTCTGTGTTAAGTTGACAATTCTTTTCTGTAATGATACTTACCTACTGATTGCTACGAATAATTTAAAGTTTTTGAAACAGTATCACACTACATTGTTACTTAGTACAATGTAAAAGGTGTGAGAAACAAATAACCGATGAATTTGGTTTTGTCAGTAGAACTAGACTGAACACAGCGTAAGCCCCAAGAGAAATCTGGCTTGTGTGCCCACAAATTATCATTCCAGACAGTCGTAGGGTCAAATAGATAATAATATATGTATATAGGATATCAACAGTCTGGAACAAGGCAGAGCATAAAATATATTCTATCTCTTGTGTACCAGAACTTGTTTGCCAAAACGTTCAATCTCACTATTTTGTCGCTGTGTACAGAATTCACTGTACACGATTGCTTTCGGGGCTATTTTCTACTGCACGTTAAGGGAAATAATATCAAATTCTAGATGTTTCATTAGTCAAACAATATGTTGTCTAACAACAAATTTTCTAGGAGGTAAGGTGACTAACCTCGACTAGGACTATACGGAGACCGTTAGTTGGTTAGTAAGTACTGTTAGTGATAGGTATTAATAAAAATATTAGTTGTTGTTAACTCGTTAGTAAAGAGATGGCGGAAGTAAGTACTGGTTACAGGCATAGGTTTATCTTGTTAGTAATTATTAGTAAACCTGTTAGTAATCGTTAGATTTTGTCCTACTCGAAGTTGGCATAAAGATACGTTGCTCTTAGCTAGTTGTGTCTTGTGGAATGTATAAGTGGTACTCTGGCAGTCAAGCCCCCAGCCGAAACACGACGCGTCGTTTGGCGGCTGATCAAACATATTTTTTTTATATTTCCGGAAAACTATTATCAGAAACACGTCAATCATTGCCAGATACTTGCCATGGCAACCCTTCGTGAGTCTTCGTACTCTTCGTCAACATTATGACACATTAATAAAATGGAAGATGTAGAGGAAATTTAAAAATAAATTTTGTAAAGAATCACTTCCGTCGGCAGATGTAGACGAATAAAATAAACGATTCCATTAGCGCAAGACTAAGATTGTTGGGAACTTCAGAAGTTTAACAACTCGAACCTTTTATAACGTGGACCGACACACAATAAAATCTAAATCTTAGCTAAAGCTCCGAAAATAGTCCTTTGTTTTTACCAGACTGCGCTAGAGAGAAAGTAATGTTGTTCGAGCGTAGTATGTGTATATAAATATAATATAGATATATATGTATATACAATTACATTATCTATTAACTAATGGTGTTTTGCCTAGATTCTTCGTAGTATTTTGGAAATTACTACGAATTCCTAAAATCCCTCGAAATCTTTGTATTAAATTTATGTTTCATGCGTGCAACGAAACGTGATTGATAGTCATTAGAGATAGAATGAGGAAGTACCTAATTTTCGCATGAAATGTAGTAATCGGCCTTGCTACAAATTTCGATTAGATTATGTTAGATTTACCGATTTCTATATTTGTGTAGGTTGTAGAACAACATCAAAAAAATTCAAGTGTACTGAATCACTTGAAAATATTTTTTGATATAATAATACCCAGGAGCCCTGTTATTTTTTTACTGCCTAAGTAGCGTCTGGTAAAATAAAATTATTCACAAATCATATCTTTAATAACAATGAAACTCCTTCTCAGATACCTACATAGTTACAGTAATTCTCGTAGTAAACAATGGAACAAGTTAAATCGAACAAAAACACTCCCACGCTTAGGTCTAATTGAATTTTCGAAGTTTTCCAGCATTCAGTTACGTGACTAAAAGGAGTAATATTATTGTCACGTTCGAATTGTTGTGTTTTTTCAATCACAAACCACTTTATACTGTTTTATGAGTATCTACCTAGAAATATTTTGTTTACATTTGACAGATTTATTGCTACGAGTATTTACACTGTAAACGTTGTAGGTACTGAAACCTGACGATTTTGTTACTCTTTATTTATTGAAATATTCAAAATAAATAAAATGCATTAGGGAGATATATTTACACTTTAGTTTCGCATATTTACTATATTCAAATGCGAAATTTTACCCATCCTCTCATCCAAAACCAAACATTCAAAGCACTTAAAACCTATCAAACGCATTGGCATGCATTTATGAGTTCTCAATTGGACACGTCATACAAAGGCATGTAATTGGAAGCTATTAGGTATGCTCTTATCCAATATTATTCAATGGTTGAATAGCAGCAATAATGAATTATATAACATAAGTACCTACTCGAATGTACTTTATAATACGATGTATATAAATGCAATGTTTCATATACAAAATACATAAACACGAGAAAATACTCATTTATTCAGCATGGAAATGGAGTAACGCTGGCACTTTCTAAATTGACTACATAGCATTCTATCGTCGTTTTGGAAATCTGAATCCTCAACATGAAAAACTTTGTTCGAAACTCGTTCGTGCCTGATAGATAAGTACTCCCCTGTGCAAAGCTTGAGAACTTTATTGTGAGGATGAGTGTCTTACATTGACATAACAGTCGATTGTAGTGTAGAGCTCACGATCGCAAGCTTAAGCACGTAGGCATAGAACCTTTTCAATCATATTACGCCACGTTATAGCCATAGTTTCCAAGGCTTTCCAGCTAATACATTATTCTTAGCAATTGGACTTTGCCATGCTCCAATTCCTACTGTTTTACAGCGAAGTAGTAAAACAAAAACTGCTCATAAAATAAGGGTATTTGAAGTAGGATTTGTCTACGCTCACAACCATTCTGAAAGGGCTTAACACATCAGAATAATTGCAATGTAATGTAACTTTATTTTTTCTCGTTCCAGTTGAGAAACAAACAAAAAATATACAGAACTACAGATTACAAGGAAATAAAAATAAACATTTATAACTCTCATTACGGAACATGTGAATAAGGATTTTGTACTTACCTGACATTATTACACAATATTTGACCCTTTGCAAACGCGGGCTTCTATTGTAGCGAATTAAAATAACTTTATAATACTGGAAACTGAACATGGCTTCCGATTTCCTTTCTAACGTCTATCGCAACTTGGCATAAAGAAACTTGATAGAACTTTTCCTGTTGCTTCAACTTATTTGACACGGCAAAGGAAGTTTTTGACAAACTTTTAAGTATTTATTTAAACGTAAAAGAAACTTGGTAAAATTTCTGTTTATTTCATGATTCTTGTAAAGATTCCTCATTATATTATTAAACAATAGAGTCAAATCACGTGTTAAGTTATATATTAATAATTATTAAACAGAGTTACATCTTCGGCCACATAACGGGAAAATCCGATCGCTAGTTGAAGAATATTAGGCATTACAATTAAAAATTGACTAACCCCTATTTAATTATTACTTAAGAATAATCAATTATGTTGAGTACACTATTAGATACGTCTCCCCGAAATAAATTACGTAAAAGGTTAACCGTTACAACCCATTGTGCTGGTAGGACCTACATTGTTTCGAACAAAGAAACCATTAGAGTAGGTATGACTTGTACGTTCGATTTTAATAGCAGTTACTAAAATTCAGTAGTTTGCATTCAAATCGACTTAAATTAACTTTATGCTTAATTGAGCGTTGTAAGCTTTAATTTAATTCTTTAGTTGGGAAATGAAAAATTTTGTGATAACTTGGTTTCATAACGTTCACAAATACTATAGTATTATTACAGTACCTATGAATCTAATAAAGATAGGAGTGATTATAAAATGACATGATTATAAAATGTCACTGTTTAATGTATTGATATCGGTCTAAAAGTATCTAATATGTATCGAGAATTATTAAAACAGACACTTATCACATTATTTGTCTTATACAAAGTTCCTTTAAGGTTAATAAAATAACTTTGTAAAATAATACAGCTAATAACTTAACAATTTTTTACCTATCAATTTTACGAATTTCAAGAATGAAACAGATTATGGCATACAGAAGGTTATAAGTTTATTCCATTGCTTAAACACTAAATGCCTTGAAATATTGTAACAAAACATTGAAATCGATGGATGAATTACAAACTATTGAAAAAATAATTAGGTGCGTAGTATTAGTTACCTAAGTTAATAAAATTTATAATTAACGGAATCAGTACCAGAATCTTCATATTCCTTGATCGTCATCCAGAAATTATTCATTGTTGACAATGACGCCATAATGGATCCTCCTGCCCAAGCCGCAGCGCTTCTCGAAGGCAAAGCGTCTACTTTAACTTTAATATCTGGCAAATCAATAACTCGTTTCGATAACTCAAGAGCCAATCGTTCAGGTAATCCACGAAACAAGCTAGAAGCACCAGACACCACGATGTTACTGAAAAACAATGATTTGTAGTCCAAATCACATTTGTTGATGCAGCTACAAATATCATCCACGATACTCTTGTGTGCATTATTATGTAGAGAAGGTCTAAATAAAATTTCTGGACACATAAACCTCTCATTGCCTATCAATATGTGCTGACCGTCTGGTAATTCATAAGATATATCTTCACCCTTAGTAACCGAAGATATTTCTTCATCATAATCTATCGCCACGTAACATAGTTTTGCCTGCAATGTAATAAATTAATTAACCTATTAGTCATGCATGCAAAGTTCATTTCCAGAATATAGGATAATTGGTGTTTCCACTTCCCACTGAATGTTATACATTTCTGAAACTTAATGTTCAAACTAAAGTCCTCCCTTTCGCGTTGAACTTACGTAAATGCGAAACACAACCATTGAAAGTGGTTTCAAGTTATTACCGAACTGCGCCAGGATAATGTTTTTAGTGTCTGTATGTATTTATGTTCATTACTTTAGCACGCTCAACAGCGTTAACAGCTTGCCAGATTTCAACATGTGAGATGTCATTTAATTTGTCTGCAACTGAGGAGACTTAATTTTCCTTCCAAAACATGAAAGCACCCGATAAATTAAGGTACCTAAAACGTGAAAAATACTTACTGTATATGGGAATATACTAACCTTAATTCGATTTAATATATCCGTTTCTACGGCAGTAGTAAATTGATACCCTTTTTTCGCAAGCAAACTTTGAAGACCTTCTGTTAACGCTCGCCCATTAATGTTAGAACGGACATACGTGTGTTTTAAGGGAAATCCTTCAAATACTGCCATTGTATGACAACAGGAGTATCCATTTTCCCAAACTACCCCCGATGTTTTACCATGCGCATGAAGACTTAAAACTGATGTCGACACTAAATATAAACCGCGAATCATAAAAGATTCGAAAAATATTTCGGCAATTCGTTCTCTGAAAGAAAAACATTGTTATGAAAATAATTACAAATTTACTAGTTATTAGGATAATAATATATTACAAAATTAAAACGTAAAAATATATTATGTAACAAGATTGATTAAACCTTAACTACGGACTATAAAAAACTAAGAAAACCTACAGCGTAGGTGCTCAATCACGTTGCTTCAGTGAGCTGAAGGAGTTATTAGTCGACCCAAGTGAAAAACTTTTGCTTTTGCCGAATATCCACTACAGTGTTTAGTGAAATACTATTTAACGTTAACAGGCAAGACAGAGTTTTGTACATCTGGCAGCTAGTCAGCACTCATTAATCTACCGAACGCGCTCAATGTTGTTAAATTGTGAAAATGAAATGGATGAAATGTACTTCGAATGTCCTACGTAGACCGTGACGATCCATCAAAACGAAGTTATA
>LGAG01001242.1:269808-311570 GCA_001278395.1 Lerema accius
ATTGAAAATGGCCTGAAATGCTTCGAGAAAAGAATGGTTCGCCTGTGCCACTCATTTTTTGCTCGATTTGGCGGGGGCACTGCCGTGCCCTCAGATCGTCTATAAGTTTCTCGACTATTTCATTTAATAATGTACAATCTAAAGTTATAGACACATAAACTCCTAATGAGTTTAAGGATTAAAATTACTTATGTTTCTTGGGAATAAGCGGGTGAACCGCGTATATAACTTGAGCTTGTTCTGGTGCCACATAAAGTTCCTTGTAGAACAGATGATGCCAAAACTTTTCCATCTCATCCCAGTTATCAATAAAGCCATCTTGGACCGGCCACGTCAGGTTCGAGAGCCCACGCTTTTGTATTGCTTCCTTGCCGAAGTAAATATCAGGAAATCCATCTATGAGACCAAGTCTCCGAAACCTGGACAAACAATGATTACTAAAACTAAGACGAACATAAAAAAATTACAATTTATAATAAACATTTGTTAACTTTAATCGATGGCGTTATCTCCGATTTTATAAGATTCAGAATTTAATAGACACAGAGTAAGCGGGAAGTACCTAATCTGCTCTTTGAATTAAACTTCATCCAAGGAATAGCCAGTCCGAGCGTTAATTCATATTATTTGTATATCCGTGTATTAAGAGTTTTTATTAGTTTCTAACGTATGGCGATGTATCATAAAATCGTTTTATATCAATTATTTTGTTACTTGACGATGCCCACGGCTTAGCCCGCAGAAAAGTCGTTAAACAAAAATATTGAATTTATCCCAAAGAAACTTATAATCGAGACACAATCTATTCTATTCCTGGATGCAAACTATCTGTGTGCCAAGTTTCAGCTTAATCCGTGCAACGGTTAGAGCATGAAGGACTTGCAAACATCCGAATATCCGAGCATCCAAACATCTTTACAAACTTTCACATTTATAATGTTAGTAGGATTAAGTTGAGTTATACGTGACATTTGAAAGAGAACACGCTGTTGAAACGTGACAGAATGCGATCATGTGGTTTTACGATTGCCGAATCAGTTTTTGCTCTCTCTTCAGTCGATAGAGATTTACATGTAATAGTCGGAAAGCCGAAACCTTTGTAAGCCGTTTGTTTCAGATGTATTACAATTCGCTAACATAGGTACGAGTATTTCATACGTTTCCTAATGGAACGGAATCAAATACCGATCATCATTCACTGTTGTTATTGTTACAATACGAGAATATAGAGGTATCAGCTAATCATTATGATTTATGTGATTAGGTGTCGGATACGTTATTACAATGGAACATAACAATAAAAAATAAATGCATAGTAATTTAACACTATTATTGTCGTTTTCTACGAGTATGGGCTTTATAATTGCATTGACTGCATTATGTTATTTGTTTATTAAGCAGCATAATTATGGTTAAGGTTACGTACATAATTAATAGTAGGTAAGTAATAATGCTTCCACAATATTCAGGGGCATCTCATTATAAATGTTGCTTTCTAACTTCATGTTTTATCAAGACTTATCTGTAGGTGCTACGAGTAAAACTCCTTCATGAAAGTTTGAAACTTTACATTTACTTAAGAGCATGTGAATAACACACATAAAGGACTACTCAGAGATACGTAACTTAACTAAGTTTGATTCGCTTTTACTTAAAATTACCGATACAAGCAACTCCATCCTCCCTTCGTACCAATGTATAGCTATACATAAATGATTTCTTAGTGAAACTAAGTAGACGTAATGTGCAGTAATAGCTCAATTTTATTTACCGTCCGACTGTCGTTGGAATGATACACCTCGGGAATGCTTCCCCTCCAAATCCGGCTTTAGTATCCAGTGAACCCACATCTAGCACTACACCAATTGAACCCTTTGGACTATCGCCAGACGACATTATTATTGATTTTAGTAAGTTTTCCTGACTTCTAGACCTACTAGACTTAATGACAAAATCGTCTGCGATGTAATTGTTTTTTGTTTATTTTGCTTTTTAGCTGAGCCTATGTTATAATGTTATGTATTTTGTTTACGAGCTTCATTTTTGAGTTCTTATATTAGCCGAGGTAATAAGATTGATACGTTATAAAGTCGGTCCGTTTCTGAAATCATTTGGGCTTGTTTGATTGAATTCATCCTGAACTTTGAATATTAGCCAAACTAGACCGTGACTTAAGATAATTTTCCGTTCAAATATTCCTTCACATTTATAAACACGCTTTTTAAAATTACGCTCGGAATTTACTAAAAGAAGGATGCAAAGTATAGAAAATAAACAGTTATTTTGCTTTTCGATTTATGTGTACCTCCTCTCTTTTGTCATTTTCTGTTAAGCTTAATTGCTTCGGTACGCTTCAGTTGGTAGGTGAATAAACAGAACATTGCAAAACAGATTAGAAAACTAATTAAAGCCACTTTTAAACGATTTCCGAGTTTTATTCGACGTATACTTTTACTCGCAATCGTCGTGCTAATCACGCTTTTAACTTGAAACGAAGGAAAGAGTCACAGAGAAAAGGATTTACAGCCAAACCTATGTATAAAATTACTCCTTACATTGTACATAGAACTACAAGGCGTAACTCATTTATTTTTTCAACTTTATTTTCAACACAAACAAAATTAGAGCTTGAAAGAGACGCATAATTATATCTAATAGAAACAAGTCTTTCGCTACAGTAATAAATGCAGTCACGTACCAGTTTAACATTTGGAATACGTTATTTCTTTTAATCTAGAAAATAAATACTCATCCTATCAATTTTTCTCATAATGATGCTGTCGTACCTACATGTTCTCTAGGTAATAAAAATAATTCCTTTAGTAAAAAACAGGGCCGCAACGTATTCCATAATACTAAAATACATTATAAGTCTTAATCCAGACGCAATGAGTTATGTTCAAATTTCGAACACTAGTGTCCTCTAGTGTCTTTTTAATCTTTGTTCCTACTACACAAATGGGATAGGGCAGGACAGTCTAAGCTCCCAGCATTATAGTTTTCATCTGTATTGTTATCAATCATTATGTTTGTATCTCGTAAGCTCTTTGTATCAGTCAAAATACCTATTCCTTTAGCCATATAGTAGAGTATTAATTGTAACAGCACCATAAATTACGGTACGTTACGTCAGACGTCACTTTCATAAATCGCAGTGAAACTGGGCAGAACACGTTCTCTACGAGAAGTAGCGAATCTCAGTTCTATTTCTAAATTTGAGTGTCGTAGCTCGAAATTGTCCATTCATTAGGGTTTTGAGCTCGCCATGCGGTTATTTAATTAGTGCAAGCTACATCTCGTTATACCGTTTTTAGAGTTAACGCGAATACTTTGTCCGTGAAATGATATTATAATCCAGTTATAACGGTATACATTCGTTATCTCACATGCATCGTTAAAGTTGTTTATTTTATAGAATACTCACGTGTTTTAAGAGACGCTTAAGTTAAAAAGCAACACAGATACTAAATAGATGCCTAGGTATTTTATACAACTTATAGGCGAATGAATTCAAAACAATTCAAGACGGTCGAAACCTTATCATCTTGTCAGCTCGACTCTTAATGGTAACGTCCTAAACTTTGTTTCATTCATGTTTATTGTGCAAAAATCTTTGCATCTGCAAAGAGCCACAACCCCTTGCAACTCCCTAAACTTTTAATGCTGGCCTATATTCTTGGGGAAGTAACGTTGTGTTTTGTTTACGCCTTTTACTCGGGGTGATGAAAAGGAAACATTTTGCGGCTATTAAAACCTCCGTTATTCTATGTTTGTTGCAATAAAACCACAGATTTACGATGCTTCAAGGGAAAATTTGGCACAATTTTATTATTTAACGCAATTTTACTACGAAAAAGTTCCTATGTGGAAATTTGTAACTGTAACATAGTGATACGCATATAAATGTTTATTATATAATACGTTACCCCTATTCCTACCTTGTAAATAAATGTTCTAATGAAAAATATGTCACAGTGGGCTTAACTTAGCTAAGTTACTTACGTAGCGCGTAGCTAATCTGTGTTATTTGCATATAAACTTCATAAAGTTCACCTCACTTCAAATTCACCTTCCTCGAAGATATACCACAAACTCTGAATAACTACTTTGTAACCATAATAAAATAATATTTAAATACTTTTTATTTCAAGAAATGTCTAGAGTTCCGGAACGAAATTTGAAAACGAAACGACTTAAAGTGTTTGAATGGGTCTTGATGAATAAAAATAAAATGCACAGCTCTCGACGTATTAAATGAAAATTCATTTGCTTGTGGCCGTTAATGCGTCGAGTTTTATGAAATGATAAAATTTAAGTTTGTTCAACTCGCTAACATCATCAGTGCGAAAGTGACAAATTCCATTATAAGGGTTATAAAGGAGACTTGAAAAGATTAGAAAAGCGTGATAACTTTAATTAATTACTTTAATAAGGCGACTACTATCAGAACGTATCATAACAGAAACCATAATTTAAAGTTTTAAAACAAAACAGATAAATACATCACGTGAAACGTTCCTTCAAAGACTGTGTCGCTATTTTAAGAAGACGTAGAACATATCTATTCTTACAAAGCTTCTCGCTGATATCTAAGCTTCCTTATAAGAACACAGTCATATGAAAAGAGGCACGTCGGTTGAAAATTGGTGCTTTCGTTTACATTTCCATTGTTCACCGATTCTTTGTTTGGCATGTCTCTCAAAGAAAATCTGAAGGACTACGCCCACAAAATATGCAACGAATAGTGGTATACCTACTCTCAAATATTTCTCTGTCATATGCCACGAGTTTCGATGGACGAAATTTAAGTTACGTTTGTCGTGTGTAAGATAATTTGAATTTAATAATAACAATATTGCAGTAATTATATATTTAATTAGGCAATTACTCATTAAAATGACTTCACATTTTATTTGGAATTCCAACGCCACATTTGACTCTATGAAGTCGAGGACACCAGTAATTTTAATAGGTATAGTTGAAGTACATCGCATAACTCTGCACCTGCTTGCTTCAAAATTTCCATTTAATTACTAAATTGTGAAGTTTAAATCGTTTCACTGAACGAAGACTTGAATTCGACTGAAAATAATATCAAATTATGGTTCAAATCGCGTAATCAAGTGTAATAATAATTATACTACTTCATAATGCCGCCTGCAAGGATTTTTCTTTTGATACACTTGTAACAACTCTATTAACACCGCACGTATTCTTTTAATGGCGCCAGTGTGCTCATATTGTTGGCTCGTAAAACAACAGAGCAGTACCAGGACTACGTAGATACATAACATGCTTTCACTGAGGCTATAACCAACTTATCATACAATTATCTATACCTGTTTCATCTCGTAAAGAAATTATGGGTTTCCAACAATAC
Source organism: Lerema accius (assembly GCA_001278395.1). Taxonomy (NCBI): domain Eukaryota; kingdom Metazoa; phylum Arthropoda; class Insecta; order Lepidoptera; family Hesperiidae; genus Lerema; species Lerema accius. The sequence goes on from LGAG01001242.1 coordinate 275,189, forward strand.
GAGGCTTTACATATACCTCATTTTTTTCGTCGTGATATAAAAGGTAAACAATTTTTTCAAAACTCTTATTAATTTAATTAATAAAAAAAAAAATTTAGAAGTATACAGAAACTTGTTTTAACATTAAATTATTGTTTATTCTTTAGTTTTTGTTAATTTGTGTCTGTCTTATTTTTAAATCGATAATTACAACAAAAAGACAGTGTAAGATTGTTTACCTTTTATATCACGACGAAAAAAACGAGGTATACGTTTATGTACGAGTAGTTAAAATCGTAAACGATACGGGAACGTTCAAGTATACGTAAGCGAATTGATTACAATTATTTATCCCCCATCATTCTTGTCAGCAAAAGTAAGCAAAGCTCTTACACAAGGCTTATGTAAACATTGTTTTATGTGTAATACATCTTTCTTTTAATGTTTTCTATTCATTGTATTTGCCATTAAGTAAATAACTGCTGCTGACATAATCACCATCTAGATCCCCCCACCCATGTCGTCAAAAATTAGCAAAGGAAAGACACCGCCTACCTACAGTGCTTGCGTAATATTTGAATAGCTCCTAAGATTGATAGACCGCTACAAGCTATACTAAGAGCTACGCTAGAAGCTACGCTACGTATTTAATAAAAAATATATCTACCTATATCTTACATATAAAGCGTTAGTAGGTAATTGTCATGCACCCTTCTACAAGTCAAGCTAAGCCATGTATTTTGGCTAAGGTGTAGAGATTGTGAAGTTAAGGTTTTTAAAGTTAGGGCGAGTAGCGTTAGAAGCTTAACTATGCATGAGATCCATAGCCATACGGTTGGTCTTCATAACATTTTACCTAAAAATGTTTTAGTATGATTTCACTTCTTTTTGTATTGCATATTCTATATTTTTTATTTTATATATATGTATATGTATATGACTTATATTTTAAACAAAACCTTATTCCACTTTATTACCACTATAACCATGTTAAATCTCCAATTAGTACGATAGATAATTATCACAATAAATTGGGCACAAGCATTATAGCTACATAGCTAACATTTATGCATAAAAGCACTTAGCCCTTTGTAACAAAGTAAAACCCGAAATACCACATACACAACAACAACATACTCCATCATGTTAATCAATTTGTTTAACAAATATTGTGTATAATTTCCTCGATAGCTTCACCGCAAACTTGACTTCTGTTTGTGCGAAACTTATCGGCTCGAATCGAAACTGGCTTACTTTGACGAATATTATTGGTAACTAGACTACTAGGAACAATGTCATTAACCCATTTACTTGAAAGTTCTATCTAAACGTTGTCAAAGTTTATTATCTGAAATAAATAACAAAATATCTACGCGTATAAAATACAGTTAAAAATTATTAAATGAATTAAAGATCCCGTATGCAATGAAGAGGATTTTCATGTCTACCAAATACGATTTCATAAAAATTAAGCGCGTCGGACACAGCTTAACGCAGTTGACAAGTTGTGATTGACACGTTTTTATGGCACAACGGTAGGCTCTGAACCCTTAAGGGTAGGTAGGTATTTAAATTAGTCGTAAAGTTTTCAAACTTAACCCTTACCTCACTTAAACAGCACCGCCACTATGCATAAACTTTATAGTTAATTAAAGTCCTGATATCGGCGTACCTTTAATAAAATGTGTTTTACTATGAACTAGATTAAGGCCCGATCTTTCCTTGCCTTTCTACTAAACAGTCAGACATTTCGAAATGATGTAGTTCATGTAGTTCTTATCAAATACCCACTCATTAACTCTTTCTCGAAGACAGTCCGAAGAAATAATTAAATCGTAAAACTTGTAATTGAGCGCAAATATTTACTTTTATCAGTATTATTCACCTAGAAATTTATTAGTGTAACGTGCAATTGTGGGGATTTTGCCTTAAATAAAAAAATAAATTGTTTTAAACGCATATCTTAAGAAAAAATCAACTTTATGTACTTGTTCGTTATGTAAACTGTAACCACGATAAACCTCAAACTCGTATGCTTACATAGTCTTAGTCTTAATAGCGTAAATATAAATAGTTGATAATATAAGGTAATTGTATCAGCAGTAATGTACTAAAGTACCAACTAAGCCAACTTTACAATATGTACGTACATCGTACAATAAACGTAATCGAGTTGGGGATCGTCTGATTAGTTTCGATAAGTCCTATTCATTGCCCATAATAGACCCGAAATTTGGGTACGGAAATCTCACAATGTATACCTAACTATGTCGAATTTCAACTCGCTTTATACCTACCTCTGATGTATTTGTAGGGCTTGAAGAAATTTTCAGGAATTTGTGTAATAAAGTATCATTGCGTGAAGAGTTCAAGTTTCGATACATTTGTAAGAATAATGCAGAGAAGCAGACACGTTGGTAGAAGTTAAGATTTCAGATGCTTAAAGTTTAACATGATTGAGAAGTGCACAAAACTAAATAAATTTATAGCATATTTTTAATCCATAGATTTTATTTATTCGCAAGTTTAACGAGGAAAATGTCATATTTACTCAAGCCTGCAGTATTTTTCGAATGCTTCACGTTTATATTTATGTTATAGCTTTTTTTCTACATGTTATATATACCGAAGAAAACTAAGCAAATTAATTAGTGTATTTGATTAATAGCGCAGTCAAAGCAGCCGTTTATTATATCGTATAAAGCCGGCAGTGAATTCTATAATTGAAAACCTACATTAAAAGAAAATAGCAAAATACAAACGACGCGCTTCACTACTGGTTATTAATTTGTGCCTTGTGGTATGCATACCGCAAAGGACTGAAATAAATTGCCTCAGAGGCTGTTCCTGTCTCCTTATAATAGCGGTCCTTCAAATGCAGATTAAATCGGCTTTAACTAAGTGCTTTTTACCACGCATTACCTTTTCTACATCTAAAATCCTATCTTATTTAAATAGCGATGAAGTGAAGAGTTGTAAATTACAGATTGAATTGGTAAAAGTTTGTTCACTCATTGTTAATATAGGTTTTCTTAGAAAAAATTTATCATTGCAATCTTAATAATAAAAAAATCTTAACGCACGAATGGTTTGAATTTACTCCTAAACTTCTTATCTTATTACGAGTAAGCAGCGTAGTCTATATTTTTCAAACTTTAACTTTAGGTATTAATATTGAATCTAATTTAAACAGAATTAGACATCGATTTAGGTATATTAAAATAATGTTTATAACCAAGGGGGTTATAGTTTCAATTATTTTTTTCCTATTGCGTAATGGTTAGTGACCATGTTGTTTAGAACGGTGAGTACACTAACCTATAAAAAGTCTATTAATTCTTGACTTATAGTCCTAGCTTATAATGTCAAAACTTAGGCTCAGTTGGTAATCTATAGGTATAATATTTCATCCGAGTTGTTTCCATCAATCATTATCTGATTGGCTTGAACCCAACGCCATACATTATTTTATCATAACGACCTTCAGTTTTCGATTAATGGATCATATTCATGCATAATCAATGTTGGTCCAGAATGGAAAACAGTTACGTTTGTAATTGGACAATAATTACTCGTAATTTATTTACGTTATGTTTGTTTCCAACAAATAAAATGTTATGTTGCGTGTAGCTATTGCTTTATCTATTAAAGATTGGTCTACAAGACATGACTCATTGAATCATAGAAACTTACATTTTAGTCACAATCTTTATCATGTGATGGACTATAATTAAAGTAAGTAGACCACTCTAGTCTGTACTACATGAATCTCTTTTAAAGTCTGATTTTGTCATATTTTTAAGAGAGAAGAAAGAATAAATGAGTTACGTCTTGTGGTCGGAATCTTTAATAAATGGGGTAATAGGTTTTTGAACACTAATGCGCCCTGAATACTACCCTGAATACATTTCCGCATTGCACTCTTAGAAAATACTCGTGTAAATCCCACTTCTGATAAATATTATAGACCACAATATAAGATGGATGATTGTTCTCAACAGCCAATGCGGATAAAAGAAAAATATTGTACCCAAACAACAGTACCTAAACAATTTAATGTGCCTTTCGAAGCACGTAACTCATGACAATATATTTTATAGCAGGGACCCGTACAAGTAGCTACGTGATTGGTCACAGTTCGGCTACGCCAAAGCGATATAAGTCCACATGTTGTTTTATTTGTGAACTAATAAAACAATTTATTTCTTTGCAATTATTATTTTAACACAAGATTTTGGTAAAACCTAATTAAAACGTGCTCAATTAACATTACAGCTAGACTTCCATTTTATTTATTTTCAGGAATAACAGAGCGAACTCATTATCATACAATGTATTTAACCCGTAAAACCATTATTAAATACTAGGAAAATACTGGTTCGTCCATAATTGTTTGACTTAATGAAATACAAGCAAACTGGTTCCGTTTCACCGGCACTCTTAAATAAACTCAACATTATTATTCTTCTAACCTATAAAATGTATTCGTTGTTCAATATATTTTTACATGACTGGCTTAACATCTCGAGTTTCTTCTATTTGTATTTGCTTTCCTAGGGCAAATTGCCAGATTATTAATACAACCAGCCTGCCTGTTGTGTATCAGATTAAATTCATTAAATTAGTAAGCTTATTGTTAAATTTGTATTGTTTTCTCTTAATTGTTTAATGGGACGTCTATGGCTTATTACAAATACACTACTTCCAGAATTTTCAGAATCAGATTTTCAGTTGGGAAGACCGAGTTTTAAAGAGCCAGGGTTAAGATTTTTTCTGTTATGGAAATGTTCGCGACAGTACACTTTACTACCCCGCTCTCCCCTACTGTCAGTGTATCAGAATCCGACCAATTCCGGATGTTTGCTGAAAACTCATAGAATTCAGAATTTGATGCCTGATATGAAGCATTTGCGCCCGTCCTAAACCTGTTATGAGTACAAACTGTCAACGGAGTCTTTCGTCTAACGTGATGTACCTATTAGGTGTCTGTTCATTGATATCTTCGATCAACAGTTAGATGCATTAGTTAAAAAAACAAAGCGGCACTTTTGAATGGCACTCAGCAAGGAACACAGCATGATTTGATTCTTTTTCACTCACCGAGCTGACGACAAAATTCAGGAAGGTGCTTTAGACAAGTTCAAACCTAAACCTACTATGAATAGGAGAATCTTAAATCGCTATTGGAAGGCTTGACAAATCGAGATAAACCTGAGAATTTAATATAACTTTCAACGTAATACACGCGTTCCTAAGATAAAGGGTCTTAACAAACGGACGGACGGAAAAGAAAATGGTCCTAAAATGGTTCCGTTTTTTCCATTGCAGAACCCTAAAAACGAGGCTCACGAGTCATGAGTGAATGACATGTCATGAACAATTTTGCGGAGTAGTTTTAGAATCAATGTTACAGATTCTTATCTTTTCAGAACAAAAGACCCACTCAAAGATACCGACGACCTCAAATATGCATCTTCCTAGCCCAATAGCGCATAAAGTAGAATGAAATGTAACGACTACTCCCGAATCAAGAGCCATTTGGACTGGCGACGACGGGAGATGTAATCAAATTTGCATACACTGTAGACAAAGCGTACAGCGATGTTATTAACGAGGCGTTCCAGCTTATTGAGGATTCGTACACTATATCGGAAGAGCGTCTATCAGCATAATCAATTAATAGCAAAAGATGATAAAAGTAGTCAAGTTATGTATATTACCATCTGTAAGTTAATGCGTTAGGAATTCAATTTTCGGTACTGTTTTAATGAACAAGGCACGAATAAGTCTGGGATTTGGTATACTTATGTGGAAGAGTGCACAAAAAAACTAAATTACTATTCTATTAATCTTCTTATTAATGTTTATCTTAGATGTTTATGATAAAAATTATAACAGTAGAAGAAAGAAAACTAAAACTAGTAATCATCAAGAGAAAGACAAAAAATCCGAGTGCGAAAAATTGTGGGTGTATTTTATCTAAAATACCATAAGTCTCTCTCACAATGGAAACAAGCTTCACCCCACACGTTAAAATCCGTCAAGCTATTTAGGCGGTACAGCGTGCCAAAGATACGGACATACATAGGTACATACAAACATTCGCTCGAAAAGTTACTCTCCTCGCGCAATCAAGTAAAACCAACCTAAGTACTGAAAAACAAAGTTCGAAAAAAGCAACGATAATAAAAGGCAGTAGCAAAAGCTTTTAAGCGCATTAAGCACTTCAAAAGAAGTGGTGAAGAAATGAATTTTTACGGCAAAGTTACATTTCTAACGGAATTATTCTGTTTCAAAAATAGTAATTGATAATAATTAATAAGCGTGAATGTAACTCATTGAATGAATTTGATTTACAACTTTGATATGCAATTTATTTTTTATTGCCATTGTATTCAATCGTTAAAAAAGTTATTCATAAAATTACTTAGGCTATCGGCTATAGTAAAGTATAGCCGCTATACGATCATCCAATTATCGACAATAATAGATATGTTAAAGATACTTTTAATTTTGGGTGTAAAGTAAAACTAATAAGTACGGCATAAATATCTTTTACAAATATCTAACAAGACTATCATAATCTATGATTTGACATAATGAGTGATGGTTGAACATCATTTACAGAGCAGATCATCTAGTAATAATTAACTAGCAACCATGTTAATATCCCCGAGCTGATTCACTCGTCCCAGTTGGTCAATATTGTAGGGAAAGCTACCATAAGACAAATACTATTTACCTACTAGATGATGGCTGCGGCTTCGACTGCGGAAAATTAGTTAGAAAATATGAATTCATCTTAAGGAAACCTACAATTGGAATAAGATTATCCTTTGTCCTAATTCTGAATGCGAACTATCACCGTGCCAAGTTTCAGCTTAATCCGTTCAACAGTTATAGCGTGAAGGACTTACAAACAATCTTACTTTTACATTTATAATATTAATAAAATAGTAGGATAGTAGGATTTATAAACCCTTCCAATGATAAGGCAATTTTCCGATTCAAAAGATTTATTCGCCTATTTATAGAGACGAAAATGCTTAATTATTACAGAAAATGCGTATCCGTAATTATGTCAGTGTTACGTGGGTCGAAGTATAAAATATAGTTTATGTTCATTTTACGAATTTATTAAAAACTGGATGTCGCCCTAAGCTTCGCCTGTTTATTGTTTGTTTTAAAGAAGTGTTGGAGTCATTTAAATATTTTCACAAACTTTGATATAATCTATACTACTAAATAAAATTGAAGTGTCTGTTTGTAATATTAAAATAACCGCTTTTTACTAAATGCATACGTATGTATACACGATACACATACCGAAATGACATTTAAAAAAATTTTTGTCTGTCTGTCTGTCTGTCTATTTGATCCGGCTAATCTCTGAAACGGCTGGACCTATCTTGACGGGACTTTCACTGGCAGACAGCTGATGTATCAAGGAGTAACTTAGGCTACTTTTTTTTACTTTCGTTTCGGCGTAGGTTTCCCGAAGCGAAGCGAGGGCGGGTCCACTAGTATATTAATATAATATCAAAGTAGGATAGTAGAACTACTTTTACTAGTTACATAGGAATTAAAATTAATTTCTGTTAGGTATTTAAGTTTTATTCCTTTCAATAGTTGACATTAATGACACGATTTATACAATCTCAAAAACTATAGGATTACTTGAAAAAAATAGGTAAGTATACTATAATGTGAAATTCTCAAGTAGATTCACATGTTTTCCTGCTCGCAACAATTTTATACTTCATCGCGCCCTAACTTCATTACGTCAACAATGTCACTCTCATATTTCTTTCACACCATCTAATGGAGTAAGCGTAACTTAGAAAAACAAGTCAAAGGCATTAATTATGCAAACCCAAAGTTCTTGCACTTGAAGGAAGATCTAATTATCTTCAACATTGTCTCGGACAGACCTACTAGTTTACCGGCTTTCCCGGGTGTTTCGTAGAATCCCTACGATTTTCCCGCTCCAAGGGCCTAACTTTTCTGCTCTCCTTAAATTTTTCCTTCATGCCGTAATTAAGAATATATTTCTTGTAGAGTGAAATTTATAATAAAATAATCCCCATTTGTAAGATATTGGTAAGGTATTTCAAAGTCGATTTAAAAACATTATAGATTATGACCATAGAATACTCGTCGTAGCTACAAATTACCTGTGCCTTAGCCTGATAATGAAACGTAATAATATGCTCTAGTCCTCCACAGTTTTGGGGTAGACCCAAACTCATTAGTGGGCCCAATCACACCTATCTATTACTAAGAAAACTGTAACCGTATATACCCATTAAACTTCTCAATTATTTATAGCCTCTTAGAATATTTTAAATAAAACGACAATAACTTAACTTGAACGATAGATTACAATGGATCGAAATTTTTATCTTTTTAAATCTTCAAGATAAATTGCACGCGCTCTTTCATATGAAAAGAGCAAAGTCTGGAACGGATGAAATCTTTGGATGGAACAGGATGTTATAAATATCGTGAAACAATGTGACGTGCTCTGGGCTGGCTACGAACGTTACTGGCTTACTATATCTTACAGTGCGTTGTGTGATATTTCTGAACGAGAGACTTATAATTTTTTTTTCGACGGAAAATTGCAGTTATATGGTTAAAACGTCTAAATTTCTTTATTTCTTCAAACATTAATCTAAGCTTAGATCGATTAAAAATAAAAAATTCATCCTTCCAAAAATTCTTCAGGCGTAGTACGTATAATTTAAATACGATAAGTAGATTAGGTCATATTACACAGCGGATTAAATTTAATGTTGCAGGTTATATTAACAATAATATTGTTGCGAGTTGAGACGCTTATCATGTACTCTGTTCAAGTCTCTGATATATGTATTATCTTTGAACTAATCCCGCAATTTATGGGAGTAAAAGCTTTTGCTCGCGAGATTGCGGAAACATAACCATTTTCGACTAATTTTCGCTTCCACCAATACGTAACTACCTATTTCTTTTTAAGAGTCATAATATCTTTAGATTTGATTTTTTTATTAAATAGTAATGGTGTTTAACAGCCAAGATCCAAGCCTAAGGTAAAGACATCTTAGGACGGAAACTACTAAGTACGGAAACGTTGGAGGACATTTCCACTATCAGCCTCCTTTACTTTGTCGACGTCGGTACCAAGTTGGTGTTGCTGATAAGCAGTTAACCTCTCTACTTAACAAAAGCCGAAGTGACAAAGTTATATCACAATATCGAGAGACTAAGACTAGGCGAGCACTAGGCAGCTAGGCTGCTGTAGCCGAAATATTTGAGGAATTCGTGGCTGCCTAAGTGCGCGGGCTCCCATACAACGTCATTATGTTCGTCTGGCTACCGAAGCCTGTCTGTCTAGTGCGTTCCTAGTCTCATATTAGTAAAACACTACGACGCACACAGACACCAACGTTGACAGACATCCTGATTATTTTCATGAAAAAGGAGATGTCCCAGTTCAGTATGGAAAGTGGTACTCCATTGTGATTGTCAACTAACCAAAACCAAACGATGTTCATGTGAAAGAGTAAAAAATATAAAGTTAAAAACCAGTCAAATAAAATTTTTTGACCCCTCCATTTTTTTTTTAAATAATTGAAACACTAAACATATTTTGTTTATTTTTTACAAACTTTTGTTTTATGGCAACAATAGAGCAGAATTTAAAAATTAGAAAATGTCAATGTCACAAATTAATGACTCCAGTTCAAACGGCAATTTACATTTTCGTGGCACACTCGATTTTCTGCGTTCGGTGTGTGCTTGCGTCCTGTGTTGTGTTTGCGATTTGCTGTGATACATTTGTGTTTTTAATAACTTGGCTACTCATAACGGTTTAAATTAAATATTAAAAGTATCCTGGTTAGTTACCATCAATTTTAAAAAATCATTCTTGGACATGTCCTTTGTATTGTAATTTTAATCCAAAACATCTGATTTTATCCGTTTTTTACCCTGTCCCGCTTTTGACTTAAAGAGTCCCGCTTTTTCAGAAAAAAAATAAAAGCTTGACTTGCTACAAAAAAATCTGGCAACGCTGACATTTATGTGGGTATACTATTGAACAGATACGGATTTCACCTTGGTTTCGGGAGTGTTTTAAGTGCATAGCATACCTGAGTTTTACTACTGTTAGTTTCTCTGTATTGTGGTTATTATCATTAGTGCGCGATGAAAAGTTTCTTAGGTACCTACTGTACCTGATAATCAGTAAAACACCTAAGTAATTTTATTTCAATGTAGACTTGCGTCAAGTTTAATATATTTTAAACTGGGACTTTTTATGTCTACGTAGCGGTTATGAACGACCTAAATTGAATCGATCAATTTTAAGTGGCATAAAACGATGTTTGCAAGTCGGAGCGTACCTGACAAGCTCTTTGTCACGTTCATTAGCGAATATCAACAAAGTAAACAAGCGATAGGTCTGGACCTGTAGTTAATCGTGAATTTTCTTTTCCTCTATAATATAAAAAAATATATATTATAGTAAGTACTTATACTCTCGATGAACGACGTCGATGAAATTCAATTAAATCGATAACGCTAACAGGAATTTACACTTACAGAAATTGAATCAACTAACGTACCAAGCTATTCATCTCATCGGCGGAAACTTCACTTCGATACGAACGACGCGCTTTGGTTCGTCGTTTTGTATCGCGATAACTTGCCATCTCGGTGTTCCCATTTGGTTATAATGTACCGCATTGTTTCAAATCAGGTGCAAACAATCTTTACCTAATTGTGTAGTAACAGGTACTAAAGCGACCGACGCGACGGAAGAGTGAAATTCGACTGTTAACTCATGAAGTCAAAAAATAATGTTCTTTCTTAGATTTGTACATGACTTTATGAGTCTTGAATGGATTGTAAAGCTTGTAAAATATAATGTTAAATTAAATACACAGTGATGAAGTTTGATTTCAATATTAGGTAGCAAAGGAGTAGTATTTATATACCTTTGGATTGTTCAGGAAATAACCTTAGCAACCCCATTTAATGAATTAAACGTCAACGTTATTCGACCACAAAACAAAACAAAGTAGTTAAACAGAACATAAGTGATACATCGCTATGCTACGGTGACAAAGGTTTCCCGCAAACGACACAAAGTCACAACGAGCGTTTGGGTAAAAGGAATAATTATGTTTGTAGCTGATGTTTCGTGTGCCAGAAAAATGCGGGCATGACCGGCATCCTTTGCATTGCAGTATCAACAAGCCATGTCAAAGCGTTCCTCTTATGTACACAATGATCGCTGTAGGTACCTATGTATCAACAGTGACACGTTCGGGAAACGGTATTAAACACGGAACCCAGGTCCTGCTGTATCTTCTTATGACGTAAATTTTTATTACGCAACTTCTTACCATTTAGTATTTCTGGAAACTATAATACAATTATAATTAATTGCAATTAATCTTCCAGGGCTTCGAAACTCATTTTCATATTTTAAACTTACTTAAATTATACTACAATATTGAAAATATATCCCTTGCTATGGTGTGTGTAATTATCCAAAACAAAAACAGTTGAAATAGAAAAGTAAGAGCCCTGAAAGTTTTTGTCTTTTAGCTGTTTTCTACTTCCATTTTCCAGTTCTAGTTTATGTAACCAAGTTCAAATAGATCAATTTATTTGATCAGATACCTAAATGATTACGATTTCGACTTATAATTATCACAATCATAACTCTTTTGCTACTCCAACTTAAAAGATATCGGATCGCATTGTTAAATATAAAGTCTATTTTTCTTTACTTGTCCAAAGTGGTAAACAAATATGGCCGACTAATGTCAAACGAATAATGTCAATTATTACGCCACTACCAATAGGGATGAGAATAATTAATCGATTACCTAATTTAACGATTATGTCAAAATAAAATAAATCATGTTTAAGAAGTTTCGATTATCGATTGACTATAACTTAAAAATAATAAAATTTTGTACCGTATTTAGAAATAAATGAAACAACATGAACAATATTTCTTTATCTTTGGCGGTCAACTCAAACTGTAATATTAGCATGGTATTTCTAAGAATTTGTTGCAAATTATTGCTGCACTTATTTGTTATAACGCTCGGTATTAGACCGCCAAATACAAAGAGAGCTTTGTCATCTCTTGTTTACATCCAAATATACACAGTCGCAAAATAACATTATGTAATTAACACTAAATTATGGTTTGAATTCAAAGGAATGAATAGCAGATAGTCGTTGTAGCAAAAATCGTAATAAATTAAATCCACTATACTTTAATATAAGGATCTCGTTATGATTCTTTATAAAATAATCTTACGTGTAAAGTATTTTCTCATTCCAAAAGTGTTAAGTAAAAATCGGTATCTGTCATTCAAGAAATTATTCGATTCGACATAAATAATCGTTTTGTCTTCAATCACTGCTTTCAAGGTCGTCGAAATGTCAAATTTTTACTGACCATAACTTATCTGTGCAAGTTCAATCGAAATAATTATCGTGTTTCGAGATTTTTGTGTGATTTACTTGTTAATTCAATGCAGGTTTGGTGTAAATCGAAGTTTAAGTGATAAATGAAGTGACATAATTGTTAATATTTTATTCGAACAATGTGTAAATAGTGAAATTGCGAGATTTTCAATACGATGTATCAAAGGTGGCTTTGTTTACCAAATAAGACAACTGAAGAAAAACGGAGTATAGGTAGTGATGTTTACTTAACAAGTGTCCCAATTTTCAAGTTAGGTAGGTTGTAAGAGTTATACAGTTCGTGTTAGTTAGCTCCCAACTCGCTAAAAGCGGGATTATGTCACTAAAAGTGAACAAACAACTGTTAAAACGGAGTAAGTCTTAATTATTGTCGCAGTAAGGTAGATAGAAGATACTCTACCTTTTCATTGTTACGTAAGAAAAAGGTATGTAAAGCCCTTTTTAACTTGTCTTATTATTGAAATAAACTATTTCCAATGCAGTTTTTGTGAATATTTAAGCATGTGTGATATTGAAGTTACTGGAAAAGTGTGAATAACATGAAAATTATGTAAATTCCGTTAGGTACATGGTTTACGTAAAACTACGTGCTAAAACGGACAAGTTAAAGAAAATGTAGATAAAGATAAGATTAAGACTAAGTAATTGCCTAGGAATGGTTATAAACTCCATACTTACTCTTACTTCTATTAGATATTAAGTTAAATTATTCATATTACCTAATTTACCTATTAGAAGAAAACACTGAAATAATATTAAGTACAAAAAGAAAACGACGAATGTTATTTAGTAGGTACCGTAATTAAATACATTCGTTTCAAACCTATACAGAATTTGGCTACATAGAATATTATTATAGTAATACAATTAAATGCAACGGAATGCAAATGACTAATATAATTTATTACCATATAAATTGGCCGGCATGAAACAATAAACATTCATTGTTATCCACGACCATTGCTGTGGTGTTACCAGATAGTTAATGGAAAGTGTACGCACGAACAACGGGGTCCATGGCTCGTAAGATATGAGGCAGTAAAAGATACGAGCTAACTCGGGAATTGGGATCATATCCAAGGGGCCTTGCCAAAACGGCCGCGGAATTATTCATAGTGGCGTATCTACTCAATCTAGGGCACGAGACGGACGGACGCAGGACTCTCTGTAATGACATAATGACTGCACAATGGCAGGATTGACGCGAAACCGAAAGGGCTAAACAGAAGAACAAGGTAGCCCCCTTACTTCACTCGATAATAAGTAACTAATTGATAGTAACTAAAATATACTTTTTTGATACATCTGAGATTCTTTTAAACAATTTTTAAAAGTAAACCCTTATAAAATGTTCGTACTGAAAGCTTTCTAGTGCCTACGTAATATAAAATGTGATCATGAAGTTTTTATATTTAGGTCTTATAATTATAGACCGGCGGAGATGACCTAGTCGCTCCAGGTTACCGGTCACTTGCCTAAAAGTAGAAAGAACTCTGTCTTACGAGTTAACATTAGTTTTGAGCATTTTGAACTAAGCTTTGATAATGTGATAGCTTGAATCACTGTTCGAATATCGCGTTTAGCTGTACGAGTAGATCTTGATTGATATGAGTCAAAAGTCGCTGTCTGAGTATAGATTCAGTCACACCACAGTTACATAGTCAAAACACATGTGTTTATATCACAATGTTCATTTTATGTAGATAGATCGATCGCTAAACTATTTTCATACAATAATCCGCGTGACTATGTTATATTATAGGTAATAGGTAATCGCATAGCATTTATTTTACTTTATATCTAATAATAATATTACATTTTCGTTGTTTATTATTATAGTACATAATCCAACAATGCAGGCACTATCTTGAACACAACACTCCGTGAAATCCCATTAGTGATTTGTAAGGAAATAGGACAAAACAATCGGTGGCAGAGCTGAAACTCAGTTTAGTATTCTATTATGCTTTTTAATTTAATTCCTGACTGTCGGAAAAGCTTTATTGCTTCGGCAAAAGAAAATTTAGCGGCTGAACTTCAGTAGGTAATCTGGCAATACACACTGGCAGTTAGCCGACAATAAGCGCCTAAAATAAAAGAATTTATTCTTAAAATTATAAAGAATGTTGCTGGTTAGGTGAAAAAACTAGTGTTTTCAATGATAAAATTGTGTATTATATCCAAAGATAAAAAATATTATGTAAAGGCATGAAAAATATCGTTTGAAAAACCGACTTATAAACTGCTAACGTATTAAAACAAAATATAATATTACTTAGGTATAATCAAGCACAACTATTTGAATGTCTCAATATTTATCGAAATTTACATAATATTAGGTAAATACATTCGTTATAAAAACCAACATGTAACTATTCAAATATTATTATAGATTTACGTATAAGATGATGACGTCACATGTAATCAACAAGATACTGCAATATGGTTGCAGAAAGTTATATGAGTATAAAGTTCTTTAAGAACGAAGTTATGTTTCGAGTTATAGTTATCTGAAGTTAGCGGAAATTCTTGTCGTTCAAAACTTAAGGGCGAACTTCGTCATCAAAATTCTCTTGAAATGTGGTTGGAAGTTCCGTTATTTATTATCCATAAAAACCGGACGCTAGTTCAGATTTTCACATTTCATATTAATACTTAACAAATACCTGCGTTGAATTTTTTATTTAATATATTTTATTTAATATTTACTCATTCATATAGATAGATATCATTCATGCCACTCGCGAAGTGTCGCGACGATTTTCAGTGGAAAATCGTTGCGCGTAAGTGAGTTTAGGCGTTTCATTTTTTATTTTCAGTTGACGAACAATCGCCCAAAACTTTTACAGCTATTCAAGATTAAGATCCATCACTACGAGTATCTAATAAAACCCATTAGCTAATGTTATACCGTCCTTCCTAGGTATTAAATTAATGACGTTATAAGAATAATAGTTAAGAAAATTGGCTTCGAACTACAGGCATAAAAAATTTAATTAACTGGAGATTCTAACCCTTAATTAGACGACTCTAGATGGTCGCTTTTAGCACATCGATACAAGCTCCATCTGTGATTCTCCAGAGACATTAAAATTCGCGCCTGCGCCTTTCAAAAGAATATTACATCGTACGATTTCAAGGATGTATTATAAATCCCTTAAATAAAGTCCCGGATACAATTAAGGAATATATAATGACAAAATGTGACATCAGGTACATACCTACCTATCGGTTTGCTACCAGGAAATATTATTTATGACTTTAAAAAACTAAAGTAACTATTTATCTCTTGCGTAGGTGACAGAAAACATAGGGAGGAAACCCGCACTTGAAAGTTCAACCTATATAATATACAAGAGCTTGTTGATTTGTTGGTACCTACAGATAGAAGGGAATACTTGGAGTATTAGGCATGTGATGCTTTTGGTAGAAATACTTCAGGATCAATAAAAATCAACTCAGAATAGGCTCAGATCGTATCGGAAAGATGCAATGTATCTATCCTAATACTTTTATTTATTGGGAATGCTTCACATCAAAATTTTAATATAATAATAGTATACCTTTAAAACAACAATTATGTACAATTCCCTGCATGTTGCTTGCGTAAAATATTTTGATTATTATTTCATTTTTGTAAGTGGTACCTAACAGTAATGTGCTGCCTGTTATCAAGGTTCATTTGTTAGTCATAAATTATTCATACAATGCATCTTTCATCTATCATTTTACACCAAACTGAATTGACGATTCTTCAAGTCGCTGTAGTTTTATTTTGTAATCGTATTGTATAAATGAACCCCTGAAAACCTATTTTACAGAGAGGACAAAAGATGTCGCTTATAATGTTTTAGTAAAATTTTTTTGTGAAATATGACAATTAAATACATAAACATTTGATAAAAATGTTGCAATTTGTAAGTTATTATGTTAAACAAAATTATTTACAAACAAAAATGCGTAGTTTAGCTTAAAAACAGATTTAACCTAAATCACGCTATCGAAGTTTTTACGATACTCCGCATAAATACAAATGGGCTCATAGTATCAGTGGGGAATACGTGTCTTTACAGGAAAACAGTCTGACGGAGCTGTATTAAATTCGTCTACCCCCTTAGGACAGTGTGCATTCACGGTGCGGTGTTTCAAGTTCACTTAAGGTGGCAGGAACAATCATAACGGGGCTTTTATCTCTAAACCTCCAGCATGACTAATTAGTCCTTTATAGGACGACACCACTGATAAAGACGTCGGGATTCCCTTTTGTTCAAAACAATATTTTTTTATTGTAATACCCTAAAAAATGTAGATAAAAGTCGGTAGTAGATAAATGTAGATAAAATTTTTCATTTTATTAAGCTCGCCATGTACTTGTTGTAGGTACAAAATTGAAATTAAGGAGTATTCGTATAATTATCTTTCTCCCGTGGACCGATTAAAATGAATCTTATTTTAAACCTGGATCTAAAGCAAAATGACTAGGTAATAGCAGAATTGACATGTCAGTCATCTTTAAAATAATTTATTGTTTAAAGAAAAGTTCCATAGAGACCACTATTAATTATACTACGTATTATTTATAACCTTAGCCAGTACATTCCAGCTCTTAGCCTAGTGTAGTCTGGGAGAGCTTCAACTGGCCCAATAGCCGAAATGACAGGGCATTTATCATATAAATAATGATTAGCCACTTCTTTTATTACTTTCTCGTTAGCTTTCGACAAATCTTCATTAAATTCGTGCAGATATTTTCTATATCTTTTGTACATAACTTGCGTCCCAATGTCTAAGCAAGACTTTACCGAACCATCAATTTTTTTCGCTAGTTCCAATTTTGCTGCATTACAGCCTCTTTCCACGTCGTTTGCTGACGTCGTAAGGCATAGATGCATCCATAGGTTTTGTACATTGTGTATCAAATCCTCAATGTCCATTTTATCAGCTACCATATATACTCCCCACAGTCCTACACTTCGATATGGGATATAAAAGGATTCAACATGTTCACAAATACTAGACGTGGCCCCGGCTTCGGCTAAAGGAGCCCCGTGTCTATTGGTTCCACCTTGACTTTTATTATATGATCCAATAATATTAGAAGCTAGTAACATAGGTATATAATTGGGACTTTTTATCCCTGGAGCCTCAACAGCCATTGCAACGTGAGTAAATTTCATTGAATCGTCCCGATACGATATTTGAGAGCCCGTAAATCGTTGTGGCGGCCAATATTCGACGTCGCAAGTCTGGCTTAAATTCCCAAAACAAGCTCCAACCATAGTTATCATGTTTTCGTGTTTAACTGCACCAGATGTAGCTATAACAAGCCTGGTGGGGAAGTAATTTTCCGTAATATAACACTCTACGTCATATCTGTTGAATTTTCTGACATTCCTTGAAGGTCCTACTATGCGTCGGCCTAATGGAGTACCCTGAAATGCAGTTCCATGCAAGTAATCTGAGACCACCGCTTTGGGATTATTATCTGAATCGCGTGATTCCATATCAATCATACATTTTGCCATTTCCAATTCAGTTTCAGCTAACTCAAGATCAGTTATAATTTTCGATAACATGCACACAATCTCATTGACGTGTTCAGCTAAGCATTGACCGTAGAATACTTGAAACTCTCGAGTTGTTAATACTGACATTTTGGCCCCCATTGAAGCGAGACAATCTTCAAGCTGTATTTTTCCAATAGATTTAAATCCCCGATACGCAATGTGTTCAATGAAATGAGTTATTCCGTGAAGTTCAGGTTTTTCGTTTACTGTTCCAACGTTGACAAACATACCAACACAAACTATTGGTGATTCGGTTTCTTCGGTAGCAATCCTTACTCCGTTTGATAATGCACACAATTTAGTAAGCCGAGGAGCAGAACCAGAATCACACAAACATGAACATGAGCGTCGACATATCTTTGACATCGTCGTAGAAAATCTTTTTAATCCAAACATTTTTATAAATATGAACTTTACTAAGACAAGGTTACATAAAAGAATATTAGTAGGAAAAGAGTAGGAATTATATTAACCAAAGTGATAAGTATTTTGCATTTGACAGTAAAACTTCACTGTTTCCATAGATTTTCCTATTGGCTCTTCACGCAGGTTTTACTGCATATCATTCTAGTACTTTCTATATAATAGGTAGGTACTAAAGATTGTTAAAGGTATACCTATAATGTATTTATTTTATATAATTTTTATTACTTAAGTCATTAATTAGCTATGAGCTAAGGGTGTAACAAATTATACCTAGCTACTAGCTACTATTTTAGCATCTCATATTTAACAGACGAAGCCTGGAACTTGGTACATAAGTCCACAGAGGAGCACAAAAAATATTGTTTTAAGGATTTATTTGCCCCACAATTTGAAGCAGTCAGGTGTTTTCTTCTTATTTAAATGTCTGTGTATTTTTTTGTTTTATTGTCAATGATCACTTATTGAAAAAAGTACGTTCACCAAAGGGTTATTGATTGACATTTGGCTCTCTACTCTTTGCTTTTAGTTTTATTCCCGTTAAATATTTGGACATTGGACCGGAAAGCTATATTATTTAAAAGTGACTATAACTATTGCGATCATAATTTATTATGTTTAAAATGATCCGCCATACCAAAACCTTAGTCTCATCAATTATTACACCTCTAAAACAGACTGTCCGAAGCGTCTACTTCCCAGCAAACTTCGTTAATTTCCTCAAAGATCTACCTTCCATGGAATGTTCTAAGCTACCAAATGGCATTAGCGTGGTAACAGAGCACAGAAATACCTACAATGCTTGTATTGGTATATTTTTCGAAAATGGATCACGATTTGAGGAGCCAGATGAAAATGGAATATCGCATTTCTTTGAGCACCTTGCTTTTAAAGGTACTGGAGTAAGAAACAAAACCGTTCTAGAAGATCAAATTTCATGCACGGGAGCTAAGTTGAAGTGTTTTACAAATCGGGAGTTTTCAGGCTTTTATGCAGAATGTTTGTGTGAAGATGTGAACGTTATTTTCGATATTTTATCAGATTGTGTATTTAATAACCTTCTATCGGCTGCTGAAATTGAAATTCAAAAACATACAGTATATCATGAAATGGTAGAACATGACCAGAATACCAAACATCTAGTAAATGATTATCTACATGCTGCGGCCTTCCAAGGCACCTCCCTAGCTCAAACTGTTATGGGACCATCATACAATTTGTATAATTTCAAAACAGCTACAATCTGCTCTTTTCGCGAGAGAACATTAGATCCGTTAAAAATAGCTGTATCCGCCGTGGGTGGTGTAAAACATGAACAGGTAACTCAGTTAGCTACGTGTTTAAACCATTTGCCAGCGGGTAGATGTACAGTACCATTTCCTTACCGTTATACTGGAGCAGAAATAACTTATAGAAACGATACTCTTCCAATAGCACACGTGGCCATTGCTGTAGAAGGTCCGTATTACAGCAACAAAGACAATCTTATAATGACTTTAGCAGCGACACTTGTGGGTGGATGGGACAGAACTCAAGCTGGCGGATTAGACGCTGCTTGTCGAGTTGCTAGATCTGGTTCCACGTCTCAACTCTGTCATTCGTACCAGGCTTTTAATATTACCTACAAAGACACTGGTCTTTGGGGGGCTCAATTTATAGCACCTAGGTTAGTTGTAGACGACATGCTCCTTGTGATACAAGACGAATGGATGAGATTATGTACATGTATAACGGAAGGAGAAGTAGAAAGAGCTAAAGCCGAACTGACGACTAAACTCCTTTCAAATAATGAAAGCCTCACTAAGACTTGTAAGGCAATGGCAAAATGGATATTGTATAACCAGTATAAATTTACACTTTATGATATAATAGAGGCCATTGAGGCAATTAAATTACAAGATTTTAAGGACACTTGTAGTAAATACCTTTATGATAAATGTCCAGCCATTACGGCTATCGGAGCGACTGAATGCTTGCCCGAATATAACAGAGTTAGAGCGGGTATGTACTGGCTAAGATACTAAATCATAGTATGTTATCATCAAGGCGACAAGGTTGGTTTTATATCAAGTTTATTTCATGACTTATAGATTATATTTTTATTTCCTTGCATTTTGTCTGTAATTTTTTAGTTTTATCCTTGTCCTTATTATTTAATTACAATGTCTACCGTCAGATGCAGTGCTTGCGCAGGTGATAGATACAATTAGGACGACATATCAAGTGGGTAACAAATTAAAACTTCCATTATGCCCCAATGCAGTCGCTCTACTGGAAATTAGAACAATGCATTTGTAACTGCACTTGTAGGGTATTTGGTTACTACATCCAAAGCAGTATGTAAGGATAGGTAAATTTTTATTTCTAAATAAAAAACAATATACATACAGTTATAATTTATTACTGATATAGACCTAATACAAAAATATAAAAAGATTTGAGTATAAAGGGGGCATACCAAGAGTATAAAAAAGTAAGACTAACATAATTTATAACTCAATATATACATACAAATCAATGGTTGGAATGTAGTAAAATGTATGGCATCGTCGGGTGGGTATATCCCTATAATAAATTAAATAAAAATGTTTTATAAAAACTATGATAACAATTTATTATGACGAAACTATCAGCAAGGAATTAAGTATTCTACTGAGAGAATATCTTCTAAATCATACATAACTTTGTTTTCTTTGAAATCTTGATTACGATAATCTCAGTGTAGTAATTTATAATATTACTTCTTTTGTATATAAAATTATAAGTGGGACTTTCATGTGCATCATCACTTGTTCTAAGTATAATGAATTAAATAATATGAAATACTCACTGCTTCATACAAGGGTAAAATATTGTTCCCTACTGGAGAAATATATATTGATCAAAGGAACATTCTTGATGCATTTAAAGAACACTAGGCAACTGTTGTGGAACAACAATAATTTGTATAAATATTTGAACACAAAAAGTGAGATTATCGCAATTATTTCTGAATACTAAAATCTTTATATTGTTTTAAGAAACATTAATATAGTATTAATCTTCTTTGCAACAATCTGATTTTATATATTTTTAAACATGCATAGTACCTCCCTCCTACAACGAAATACGTGTTATTGGCACTTTTAATAACATAATGTTCGACCTAAATCCCAACTGATGTAGTATATCACCTATCAAGAGAGAACTTAGTAAAAACCCTGTTCACTCGAGATCTGAAGTCTCCAACAATAAATAAATTAACCGACACAAATAACCGAATTTTCGCTATGAAACTGGGCAAGATTTGTCAAATTCTTGGTATGAGCAATAAAAGCTGATTATTTTCTCAGATTGTTACGTAAGAGATTAGTACTAACTGCGAATATAATAAAAAACATTTTTAGCAAAGTAATGCCTGATACTATTAACTATTTCTTGACAACTTTATTTACGACAAAATATACAAATAATAAATTTATTATGAATATGGTATCTGTTAATAGTTTCCGAACATTACTTTCACTAAAAAATATTACACCCAACAAATGCCAAATAAAGTATCATTTTGACGAGATAGTAAAATTAAATTAAAGAAAAAAGTATGGGAATCAGTAGAGTATTACTTCATACATCATAAGTTAGGAAACTCTTATAGTTTCTTGTCGGGTTGCTCTACCGCGATTTACATTTAAAATATATTTATTCCGACATACCTTGAGATTCTATTACAGACACACAGAGCACCTAAACTTAATTAACCACTGATTCCCATTTGTTATTATAAAAATCACAAAATAGAGAGCATTACAAAACGAGATTTTCGTAAAATTTATACAAAGATATTCACAACAAAATAAAAAGAAACTAAAAATATATGAACAAAACGTTCGTTGTAAAATCAGATTACGCCGTGGGATTCTGAAAATATTAAAACTTAAAATATAGATTACTAATAGACATGAGTCACACAGCATATCTAGTATATGCACACAATTAAAAATTAAAAGACCAAAACTCGGTAAACGGCAGTGACAATTTAATTTCCAACACCCGCATCTTATAATTATTGGAACAAAAATAAAATCATACAAAACCTTTCTCTAGTCAGCCAAACGAAGACATTCGAGACTGAATTTGCGCAATAGATTAATCTTGCAGTCCCCATAATAATACCCAAGTCGATATCAACAAATATTCAATTTTAAACCATTTAAAATATATGATTATATCTCTTGCCAATAATTACTCTATTTTCGTTCTAAAGACCTCGAGTAAAGTAGCGAGATGAGAATAGATAAAATACCTACATGGACACTTTCAACCAAAGAATATTCATAGAGCCACATATTGAATCGAATATCAGTATACCCTGTTTTTTTTCACTGCGGACTAAATTGACACATGCAAATGTCAATTTTCAAAATAATGTTTCCAGCTTTTTAGTAATAGTGTTGTATTACGATACCGGTTTTATGAATCGTAACTTTTTACGGTTACAACTTAATTTTATTATTATTTGACAATAGACGAATCTTTTAAAAATAATGGTAAATATGAAGATATTAGATAAAAAATATATATATTTATTAATTTTAATTACTTATTACACTAAGTAAATATGACAATTATATAAACTTGATGTTGAATAATACGCATAACAAGTTTTTAACAGGAACTACACTCTAATTGGTTGATGGACTGTAGCCAATGCCATAAATATTGGAAAGACAAATTTTTGTAATTATAACTGAAAATCGGTAGAAGATAGAAGTTACGGTAGTGGCACATCACTATTAATGTTTCATAAAAAACTAGAAACACAGCTAATGTCAATTTAGTCCGCAGTGAAAAAAAAAACATAATCGTGTCTACAATTATAATCAAAAACATCAATTCCACTTGCCAGTTGCTTTATCGTTATACTCAATTCAAAAGAGCGTTCATTCGAATGATTACGTATCGTATCAAATTGTTACAATTTTATTTTTAGTTTAAAATGTTTGCACTATTCTACCTTATACAATTTATTTATTATGCCAAGTAACGGATACAATTAGCTGCAAAAATTGTTTCAATAAATAATAATAATAATAATTGTAGTCTTCGAAACTTTAACCCTGTGTTATGTCGGTATTTTTTGTCGACACAAATGTATACTGTATAATAGCCCTAACTTGTATACTTAAGAGAATACCGTATACCTAGGGAACGTCCTAGTAAGCTCTACTCAAACACCACAATACTTTACTTGCAGATCGTATTTCCTACCTTGTTACATTATGCAAACATCACAATTCATGAAGTCTTCCGGCAGTCTATTAGCTGCGCTGTTATACCTTTTATCACATTAGTTACATTTAGCAAGCTGCCGTACATTTCCAACATCTTGGGACGAAGTATCACTGCGCATAAACCTTGTTTTAAGCCCTACCTTTGAAGAATACTGGCCAATTAAAAGACGACTTTGAATCATTTTTTATATATATTTTAAATCTAAATAATAAACACTGACTCAATGTCTTAATTTCGTTCTGATTTTGCAAATAAATAAATAAATAAAAAAATACTGCAGGTTCTTCGTACATTTTAGCACTATGATAACGTGCGTTTATGAACTTACATGTGGTGCGATAAATAATTGTGTTAAAAACGATTTATATTGTATAATTATGTATTTAAAATTTCACTTTAAAAAAAACATTTTGTGTAAAACTTGTGTAAAAAATTACAAAAAAATATGATCGTGTAAAATGTATACCTCGTTTTTTTCGTCGTGAGATATAAGGTAAACAATCTTTTCATAACTTTTATTAATTTAATTAATTAAAAAAAAATATTTAGAAGTATACAGAAATTTGTTTTAACATTAAATAATTGTTTATTCTTTAGTTTTTGTTAATTTGAATCTGTCTTATTTTTAAATCGATAATTACAACAAAAAGACAGTGTAAGATTGTTTACCTTTTATATAACGATGAAAAAAACGAGGTATAAATAATCTAACTAAAAATGTATTTTACATACAATAAATAATCTATAGGATATCAAGAATTTAAAACGAAAAAAAAACATCGCGCAATATTTTCAACTATCAACTATTTTGTCAGCTTGTTTACAACCAAATTACAGGTTTCTATTTTTAAGGTCAAAGAGGGGACGGGCAGACGGTGGGACATAGCAAAATTATAAGGATTACTTACTATATTTCTACGGAATCCTAAAATAATAATTAAAGGAAACAGTAAAATATATAATAGTCTGTAATAATATTATAAATAATACTTTGATATCAAACTTTTTGCAACATCATTGTTGTTGCTTGTCAAGTAAATTGATACTCGTAATTTGTTAATAACGCAAGAATTTTTATCATTAATTATAATGATGAAGCGACAAACAAAACATAGAAGACCAGTTTAATAATGATGAGATGCTTTGTTACATAATATATCAATAAATTAATAACATGCCCTCAAAATCAGAACAAAATTTAAGACATTGACAATTCAGTGTGATTTGAAATCAAATAATACGATTTCGTGTTCATCGTCTAGCTTTCAACTAGGCAATCGAATAGTCGTTTTAAAACCTATATCGAGACAAATATAAAATAAGCACACTGTTTAAAATTAAATTTTAGAACAGCTGAACGATATATTTTTGTTAATTCGAAAAGTTACAATCAGTTCTAGTTTTAAATTTTGTCACTTATTTACCAGATACATCTAACATTGAGTTTATAACTTTCTACTGAAATATTAATTGATTAGTGTATTATATTTATATAGGTATGACTTAATAGATGTCCCATGTAATGGACCGAGTAAAATATGTTATTTTATTTATATATCGAACTACTAGAAGGATTTATAGTTTTTTATTTATATTTGTGACTCAATCATGTACACTTTATGATTCAAAATACGGGGTTCAATCGAAAATTGTGCCAAGTTTCAGAATCGTAACTATGACAGACAAACAGTACTAACACTGATTTTATAATATACTGCCATAATGAATATTATATCCTTATTCTACGCATACTTATATACTACGACACTTAAAACTAAAAATATGTTATAGAAATATACCAGTAAATAAATGTAGATATATTTGAGCACGTATTTAAATTTCACTCTTTTACTATAAATAAATATAATATCAACAAAAAACGGAATGTACGTTGTGCAAATTTTGCTTGTCATCTTAACCGAATCCTTTAAATCGTTACAATAAATAAACTTTAAATTGCACAAGGATCGTGTATGTGTAATATAATGTAGAATCAAACTTGTGTCAATAATTTTGATTAAGAAGACAGTGATTGTGATATGTGCTCAGTACCAGGACTTTTGGTAAATTATATTATCATGCCTTATGGAAACTGCAAGCAATTGACGTAGTTTGTACTTATGTAGATCTTAAATGTAAAGAACTATGCGATCTTAAAAAAATATATATAATATAATACAATGGTTTTAGAAACACAAGCTCTATGTAACCTTACGCTATCTAACTTCTTATTTAAATAACAAAGGAAATATGAATAGGAAGCCGTGTTTCATTTAAAAAGAATGAAGAAGTATTGTTATTTAACAATACACAGTCTTTAAAATCTTCCTAATACCGAGCACATATATCACACTTTTGAAACGTTCAGATACATGTAAATACCGAATACATTAAGACCATCAGTAACTATTTGGCCACACAATATTCTGAGTATTAGACCGAGAACTTACAATATTCTAATCTGTTTGGGGACGCAAGGCCTAAGAACCAAACACGAGGGGTTCAATAGCTGCACCCTTATTTCCGATATGTACTATAAAGTAAGAGCATTGGTATAAAAAAAATTTGGTAAAAAAACATAAATGCTATAACTATAATACAGCTACCAAACCATGGAATGTTTATGACGTTAACTTCACAATAATCTCCTTCGAAGTCTAAATAAAAATAATAAAAAAATTGACAACTTACTCTACGAGTACTTATGTAAATATAGTCACATTTAATATATCATATGATAATGTGACAATTGTCGTTTTGATCATGGTTGATTATGCAGACTTATATCTAGTGGAATGTAAAAAGACATAAAATTCATATGCATGACAAGAGAAATATGTTAGTTATTACCCCTTAAAAATAATGGTTAGAAATACCCAAACCTTCGTAAAATACATCAATAATAAATTGGACGTTTTAAAAAAAACTTTTAAAATTCCTACCTTAATCGTAGACGCGATATAAAACCGAGGACAGCAATGCAAAATGTGCTAAGTCTTAGAACACAAATCAGTCCGGAATAAGATATGAAATAATAACTTGTCAAAAAATAATGTTTTGTAAAATTCTATGGCAGACAGAATCATTTGTTCTAAACAGAGGCGGAACTTTTAACTGTTTTAGATTAGACAAGAACCTAAATATATTATTATGACGTATTAATAAAAAAAACTTCAAATAAAAGCGCGACACCGCTCTATGAGCATGGACCCAAACATTAAACACCACTATCGCAGTGTCAAGTGTCCACATGACGTTCAACTTTAGAAGAGAGCTAATGACTACATACTTTCCGTATCCGACTTCAAAACGATGGGAAAAGTCTTTCTTAAATTAAAGCTTCAAAACGCTGGTAAAGAAAACCAGAACAATCAGACCCATGTTGTCAACGACTCGATGGCTTCGCTAAAAGATACCGTCAATTAAAATAATCGGTTTCACCTACTAATTATAATTTAAGCCTGTCGATTTGTTGTCGTCACGAGATGCCTGAGTATGCATTCGTTAGGCTTGGCCACAATAAAACTATGGTGAACAAAAAAGAAACAATATCTTACTAAAACAGTCGTTTCAAATTGAGGTACGAAATTTTCTTAAAATACCTAACAACCCTTGTATTAAAAAAATAATAAAAAAAAGAATACGTGATTACTGGACTAAAATTGTACGTATAAAAAAATTGTTCTGCTCTACTCAAAACGTTACTTAATGTGATCTTAATATTATAAACTTAAAAAACTAAGTAAAGCATGTTTATAAATGAATATCATACACAATATCGTATTTGTACTACGTAGGTTATGCGATGAAATGCATACGGTCATATTAATTCGCGATTGGACGAAGCCGAGTCGCGTATTGATAATTCAGATGTTACTTACTTTTGTACATCAATGGCAACGTTATTGTTAAAACCTAAATGTTTCAATTGAGCTGCCTAATTACTTGTACTTTCTGCAGTTTGTATTACTTAATTGAGAAAATCTTGTACTAAACACAACACGATGAATTACATTAAAATAAAACCATCGCCAAATGGACATTGAGATTCTACGACGGTCCTTCAATATGCTGTATCACACGAACCAATCAACAGGCGGTCAGCAAAGAAATCAATCGATTAACTGCAAAATAACTCAACTATGCTGTTTTAGTCAACTCATAGCAACAGACTGATAATTTTTAAGTATAAGTAATGGACATAAACGCTAAGTACTGTTAAGAGGCAAATAACATTTGGATCACACCCTGTCTACTAAACAGGTTTATACTAAACGATATGACAGACAAAATATAAGTTACCTAGTCGCCAAAATACGAAATTCTTCACTCATTTCACTCAATAAAACCAGAACTTTTACTATGAATAAAGTGAGATGTATGCGTAATATGACCATGGATACCAAACTGAAAAATTGAGCATTCGAATAGTCCATCGAGTACTATATTCCTAACAACCTAACTTACTACCAATTGAGTAATATAATTGATCGTCTAATCCCTAATACACCAACGAACACTACATATTATCAGATTGTTGACTACAGACACTTAAACACCGATTACGATTATTATTATAGTGGATTAAATATGGCTACTTTAATTAAATTTAATTGAAGTCCCGTGCACATTTTGATCACTAATTCAAGTAAACATCGACATCTTCCAACTCCCAATTATTATGTTCTTCGCAAGTTATCTCTCGTGTTCTCAAAAATACACCAAATCTAAACAAAATGTGCACTGGACCGTGTTACACAAATCTTAATCACCAATTTTAATTAAAGACAATCAATAGCAAAATTAAAACCCCATAAAGAAATATTAAAGTCAAGACTGTAATCACGTTTTATTACAAACGTCGTCAAAATCCTTAAAGCGATTCGATTCGATATCAGACCACGTTATTGATTTACAGAGAAGTAAAAATAATGTTAAAGTTATCCAAAACTTCGAATTACCAAACAAACATCGAATCGAATACTTAAAGTCGTTTAGTAATTGACGAATCGAGTATGACTTTATTATCGACATCTAAAGGGCCATTCAGGTACCATATTTAAGTACCAAAATGAGATGAGGGGTTGTTGTTTGTTTTAAAAAAAATGTATATACTATAAGGTAAATGTAGGTCAGGGGAATTAATAATAATTACCAAAATACTTTTTACGCAATTGAATGGCCCTGAAAATGTAACAGATTATTATATTGTGAAAACCTCTATTTTCATGGTTAACATGATCATTTAAGTCACGGCAAAATAGTTAATAATAGATGCTGATGCAATAAAATAAATTGAAAAAGATCCAGAATTTTTACCTACCAAACTATAAACGGTATTTGCGTATACTTTTAAAATATCAAACATGAAAAAATAAATATCAAAAGGGTGTAACCGTTACGCACGTTTTTGCTGAATTTCGCAAGTTTTAATAGGTTGAAATAACTCAATTCTCCAAAACAATACTGAGTCACTGAAACTCATTTAGATTTCGTTAGGGGGTTTCCTATTCCTGCGACTGTTGTTATTACGGCGGCGGGGGCGCTGACGCGGTTTTTTTTTAGCTGTCTGTATCTTGGTTTGCATGCGAAAGATCATATTATCATCGAAGTGGCACTGTTGAGTGAAGAGACTGAAGAGTTTGAATGGGTCAGTGAGGTCGTATTCATCATCGTCATCGTCATCATCATCGTCATCATCATCGTCATCATCATCATCATTATCGTCGTCGGGAAGAGCGTACTGGTTGGCCGCTAATCATATGTTGTCAATATCGACCTCTCCGGGGAGCAGAATAGGCTCAGGGGTCGCGATCGCACTTGCACTGCCACTTGACTTGGGAGTCGCACTTCCACTTTCAGCACTTGCGTTGACGTTGACGTTGGCGTTGACGTTGGCATTAGCGTTAGCGGTGACGTTGACGTTAGCGTTGGCGTTAGTATTAGAGTCCGGAGCAGGAGTAGACGGGCCATAACTGTAACAGTAAAGATTTACGTTCATAGGTTTTAATTACAAGGAAATTATATTCGCAACAATGTCGTTGTTACTTGTTAAACGGATTTCAAAACAAAGATAACATCAGATCTCAGTATTAGTTACTCTAATCGAAGAAATGCAGTAAATTCTGTATTTGATATTTGAATATTTTTTACATTCAACAGTTAATTTTTGAGGTAATAAACAAAAATGAAGAATTACATGTCATAGATACGCATCAGCTTTACGATTTTACGCAGTGCTACAATGCTAATTTATTCGCTGCATAGTTTAATTCAGCAAACCACGATTCACATTTAACTGGAAAACTACCATGAAAAAACTGTGTAGTAAATTAATTCTGTAGCCTACATACGTAGATTTTCAAGGAAACAGGCTCAATAGAGAGAGAGAAAGGTGTGCTACTATTACGTCACTTTTCATTACTGAATTTGAAAAACGAGTAGTGGGTTTTAAAGCTGATGTAAAAAGATTTAATTAATATGTAGAACTCTTTTGAAAAACATACTTATTTTTATTATTCTTAAATAAGTTCAACAAAATAAGCTCAGCAATTACATTCATCTTTTCAATACCACCAACACAGTTCGCAATCGCATGATTATTAATCTATTGCGCAATATTTAAAACATCTTATTAGGAAAAATACAAATCAACATGGCATTGGCGTAATAATAAGTAAAGAAATGTTTGAGAAAAAAAGAAACTCAATCTTCAACATGTTAAAATTCGCATAAATGTAAATCAATCTTATATTTATTTTCATAACTTGATTATTAATCATCTTTTAAATTTAATTAAGCTTTATGCATGGCCAGCAAACAACAGTCCCTTATTTCTCAGTTTCAATTGCTTAAAAACTACTATTCGCTTACGGCACGAATTCTAAGCATCTAGAACATTCTAGATTTTTATCATTTGATTAAAGAGAGGAACTTTCAAAGAGTTCTTATTCACGTAAAGGAGGATAAAAGACCTGTTCCCGCGTATATTCAATGAACACAAGTAAGATTTCTAACCTATGTTAAAAGATCTCGGGTCTTTGAAAAAGAAAGGTAAAGTAAAGCTTCTTACAAAGCTTCATGTTCCCTCGCCGTCTCTCTGAATACATACTCTAATAATATCAAGACTTGAGAAATTCTTAGTTCAACAACCTACTACGATAACAAGACTTGAGAAATACTCAGTGCAACTGCTACTTTTCTCTTTCAATGCTATTTACACCCAAGCTATATAAAAATTCATTGAAAACATCATTCTTTATTCAAATTGTTACCTTGATAAAAAAAAAATTGTTGCTGTATAGGTATAAAAATAAAATTAAAAGTGTGTTCTTACATTTCTAACAACGCACATTCTTAATTTTTTTAGAATGGAAATAATTTATTCGCTTGTAAACAGTAATATTATGAAGTCATTTTTATCTTATTCCTCAATACCTATACATTTTTATAAACAAAGTATTTTGTATAAACGTTTCACCGTATTGTCTCCATTGTACAATTATAAATGCTCTTGAGTATCATGCGAAGTAATTATTCGAATATGAAATGAACTCACTTATCAAGATCTCTGTAGTCATTGCCGGGAGAAGTTTCTGAACGCCATTTACCGCCGACCATGTTTTGTACACTAAAACATATCACGTGTACACGGCCATGAGCCAAAGGAAAAAAAAAACAAAAGTAAAAAAAAGAAAACAGCACATTCCATAAATATGGCTCAACATTTATCGAACTTTCAAATTATAGTATGTATGTCTGTTACGGCTAATAGCAGAAGTGCGGCTAAATCTAGTTTTACCCGGCTACAATTAGGTGCAGCCAGCCACATGCAGTTAATCTTAGATGTAGCCTACTCATCTTCGACATAAAATATATTAACGTTATATTTTGATAACTATGTCATAGATGTCGTCGGAACCCCACCGCGCGGGGTTCCTCCTTCTGAGAAAATAAAATCATTCCAAACTAACATAACCCAACCAAATTAGGTGAGGTTGGGGTGTGCGGCTACACCTAATTCTATCCACTATGATAAAGGCTAAACCTAGTTCTAACCAAAGATGGGTAGGATACCCGCACTTCGCCTAATAGCCGTAACATGTATACTAAACTAGTAAGAACAAATGAAACTAAATTGAAAATACTAATTAGCAAGCCATATTAATGTTGCATTACTGTTAATATAGAAAATAAACGTATACCAAACATAACTCAAAATAAAAATAACAAAGTACCTACGTACTGAAAAGAAAATTTTTAAAACCGGTCAAATGTAACGATCAGAATAATTATCACCTACCATTAAAAGTAAATAAAATTACTGATCGTCCTCACGAAATAAATTAATTTAAAAATATCCCTAACAATAGACATTAATTTTATTTGTTTATTTATTTATAGCGACTTCCAGAAACATTACAGATTTTGTTTGTCACATATTTTATTTATTATAGTTTAATAAAACCCTTAGTTTTCTATAATGGTGCATAAACTTTAATAGTTTGACTGAACCCTAGAAGTATCTCAACAATAGGACCACCTACAAGTCCTAATTCTGATCCTAAACTATACTCAGTATATCTACTATATACCAAAGTGTTTATTGAAATCGTTCCACCCGCTAGCATGCAGTGTCAAATACAAGTACGCTAGGATTTTTATATAAAGCCCATCTCAAACAGACAGCAAATCGAGAGCGTGGTAAAACAACTTTATTTTATAATGCATCATTTGAATCTAGTCTTACGGAAAAACGTTTCACTTTCCTTTTTCTATATGACCAGGTTCAAGCGATCCTATACATTACAAAACAAAAATGCTTCGCCAGTTTTTCGGCTCGCGGTCTATTTGTTACAGGGTTAATAATACCCACCACCGAATTGGTCAGAATAACAATTAATAGTAACTCACACTTGTCGCATTTGATCGCCTTGGTTACTGAGTTGTGCTAAGTACGCAGCTTGTTTCCGATGATGGTACATGTGGACGCGTAGGCAGGACGGATTCCTCATTCGTTTCTGGCATATATCGCATTGTAACGTACCCTCTCGAGTGTCGTGTTTGTCTCGTATGTGAACTTTCAGGTTGTATCGGTTAGCGAAGAATCGGTGACACGAGGGACACTTTACACCGCCAGTTTTACAATTCCACGCTGGTGAGAAGAGTTTATACCGCATATGTTATATTTTACGTTAACTTTACTGTTAGTATTATTGATTGTTCTAACTTCACAGACAATTTAAAGTGTTGCCACTCTAGATAAAAGCCCTTTGTGCTGGCGCAAATGCCAATCGCTTCGTAAAATTGTATTAGAATGACATTAGGTGCAAGAAAAAAATAGGCGTCGTTTGATCACACATAATGTCATTCCAATACTTATATGGTAGCGTTTGGTGTTAACGCCAACAGAAAAGGTATATAGTCTAAGAGCCAGAGCAGTTAAACCTAAGTTAAGTTAAATAAACTTAAAATAATGAAACAAAAAAATAAAACAAAAATTTATGCAATAACTAAGGAACATAGAAATGGTATGGGTAAGCAATAGTTTGTAATGAAACTGTACTTTTTCATGTACATGAGAGAGTTAATAATTCGTATTTGAATTGAACATACCGTTATTTTGAGGAATAAACGCCTTATTATTTGATATACATAAGGAACATGAGCAAATATCAAACAAGTTACTTTTGAAACTAAACTATAACCATTGTCCTCGTGCAGGTAATAAAATACAGAGCGATTTTAATTTTTTTTCCGTCAATTTATTTTATTTCATGTTTTATAATAAATTTGACTACTTACTAGTTTCTTTAGCTGAGTCGGGCAAAACCAATACGTTATTAAACACGTCGTTGTCGAAGTCAATCAGAGGTTCACTGAAATAAGCGAAAAAAATAACAACATAAAACAAAGAAATAAAAAAAAACAACATAAATATAAAGTGCATTTCAAATTCTAAACCTTGTTAAAAAAGAAAAAAAAATCATAAACAAAAATAACATGTGCTTGGACATAAGTGTAAAAAATATAGATTTTTAAAATAAAATATAATATTAAATTACAGTACGAACCTAACATGCTCAAGTATTTTTTAATGATCTTAATAACCGATTCTTTCATTTAATTCAATATAAACAATTGTTTTGATTACATTCATTCACAGATTCAATAGCTTTAAACTTCAAACGGTTACATGAGTAGGACATGAGTCACATGAACATGTTGTACTCAAATCACTTGAATTATTACGGTCTCCCTTCGTCCTCTTGACATGTTCTAAAATAACAAGAAGGCTTAATTCTGAACGCATCCTACAAGGGGAGTTTCCCTTTTAATTACGTACATCGGAGGGTGCTTTTGAATGTCGGGATTATCGAAAAAGATACTGCTAATTGACTACCGAGCTGTTTCACCCTTTCGATTCTTTTGTGAAAAACTTGCTACACAACTATCCAATTTCAAATATGTGTCTATTATTTATTTGTTTAAATTGTATAAATCAATGAGTTAACGTGAAGAATAATTCATTTTCATTGTAGCCTCTATAAACGATTTTAAGGTATTACTGTACAACTAAGATTATATACTTTATATAGTTAACTAGATTGAAGATATATACAACTAGAACTATTTCTTGTGCTTTTTATATGTATAACCTGGTCTTAATATAAGGAGTTCCAAACGTCATGTGCAAAGTTTCTTACTTTTAAAGTATTTAATCCATCTATGCTCCCATCCGACTACGGGTTATACTTCTAATTAAAAAAAAATAGAAATTGAAATAATAATATAATCCTCTTTGATTAATTAAATCACTATCTATCCTGTAAATAACAATCCTCTTCGAAATTTTAATCACCTGTAATAGAATCTTTTAAAAATTTTACGTTAACATCGTAAATAATGAAACACAGGGAGGACAATATTGTATCTGTTTTGAATTTATAACTGTATTTCGAACACCCTCCTGCCACCCTTTAGTTGCGATATGTCCGCAGACAAATCAATAATGAAACATCGTCAAGCCAGCATCCAACATCCAACTTTAAGTTGCATAAAAAAACTTTTAGTATCTACCTAATTTATTTAATTAAATGGCGCGTTATTTAAATGGCGTTATAGTAACGAAATTTTACACGATACTTTAAATAGAAAAAGTAATTTGGTACCTAAATGAAATCAAACATTTTTTATTAATTGCTTCACGAAATATTTCTTTGTTTTACCGTCATATAAAAATGCGTAAGGGTAATTAACAGTTAAAATAACAAACCCGCAAATTAATAAGAGAGAAGCCTTAAAAAGTGTCCAATAAAAAACTTTCAGAAGAAGAATATCAAGTTTCCCAAGTTTACGTTTGATGTAAAAAAAAGGCGATGTCGAAAGGTTAAATAAATAGGGCTGCTTTTGTGAGTTGGCAACGTGAGCAAGGTCGGACGCACTTTGGACACGTTTTCGCTCGAATTTTAATCGTACGGACACGTACAAACAGGTACAAACGATCCTGACATTCCAAGTACTATGGGAGCGCGCACACTGGGTGCGAGTTAGTCGTACGTATACGTACGTGTAGTTCAGACAACCGAAAAAAATCCGAACTTCAAATTATTATTATTAAAAAATGATTACAGTTTTTTAATAATAATTTGAAGTTAATTCGTACGACCACGATCGTACGTTACCGCACGATGAAAATTCGTGTCCAAAGTGCGACCGGCCTAATTGCGATTTTTTTAATTCTCATTCTTATTTACATCCACAATAACGCAGTTAAAAAGTATTATGATCCTGGGAGACTTAGATATAGACAGTATCTAGAATATTTATAGAATCTGATTTATAGAGATTTTTTTATAAAAGGAGTGACACAATATTCTACTAGTAAAGACCTGTATTTTGTATCGTCTACAGTCCCAACATTTCGGACAGATAGAAAGGAAGGAGAATTTAGGAAGTTAGATAGTAACAAAATAAGACCTGAAATAACTCAGTTAAAACGTACATAAGTTCCACAAGAATATTCCTAAGGTTGCGAACCGATATCGCAATTACAAATTACATCGCTTACAATAAAAACGCATGTCATTGTAATGATGATGCGTCAAATGGGAAGATATTTAGCGCATCCCCCTCGCAGCCTCGATGCAACGCCATGGTATTGCCATGCAACGGGAAATCAATACGGATTTCAGGTATAGACATATTCCCACCTCGCGCCAAAGCACCGAACCCTAGAATTAACACCCTTCGTGCACCCGTTTCGTTGCTATGCGACAACAAAAATCAATACAGTCTCCAGCATCCAGCCCAGACGTATTTGCCTATAACACTGTTAGTTATGTAGCTTTTATGATTAAGGGACCCTCCCTTCATGACCATATGTAGTGATGTAGGCATAGTCACCGCGACGAATTCCCAAACCGTAAGAGAAAAATGATTGAAAGAGTAACTATTTGCTCAGAATAATATTGTCAATTATCTAGTAGGTGATTCCCTGGGGCCAGACGGATCAATAATGTCTGAAAATATAACGATGCCGCCGCCGTCTGCGACCCTTTGTGCTTACGATATAAATAACACAAATAGAATATGTAATTTAGATTTGACATTTTCCTCGACGCCCAAATTATGGCTTATTTCAATAA
>LGAG01001242.1:311686-321707 GCA_001278395.1 Lerema accius
ACATAGGCTATATATTATTTTAGAAAAAATAGGGGTCCGTAAGATATTTCGGTTTTTTGAACCCAAGGTGTAAAAAACCATCCAAATACAGCCATGTTGAAAAAACAAACAACACGTGTAGTAGTCATTTATTTTAACGTAAAATATACACCGAAGCGAAACGAGGGCGGGTCCACTAGTAAAATACAAAGTTTAGACAAAGTCATAAAAAAGCAATGAATAATAAATATTTTTTTAATCTCAAAGAAACAGTGAAATAGATTTGAAAATGTTTTATAAAACAAACTAAACTAACGAGATAAGTTGATCATTTTAGGTTTATCGTCTTTTAAAATGTATCTTCATTACTAAGACGTGACCGTTAGCTGTATTTAATCGAATAATCATCAGTTAAGTTCCCAATTTTTCAAAAACTTCGTACACTCGGAAACAAGATGGAAGAAGGCAAGGGCAAATACCTCTTGTAAGAAAAAATATTACAAACAACTATATTTTATTTTATCCTGATTTGTATAAATAAGGTAAGTACACACTACAGGGCACGAGTTGACGACTAGTAACGGAGGAAGCTTAAAGTGTACGGATTTTCCCGGAAAATCTCCATATGGAATGAAATTTCTTAGGAATAATCGAGATGAAGTATTCGAGGAAGGGATCGTACAGAAATGTTGTCAGTAAACGTAGAATTTGTTTCAGTGCATACAAAAAGCATAGTTTAGTCAGAGCCACTGATAAGCAAAAATTATAACTGAATTGAAGGAGAATACCATCAGGCAATAAGTCCGTCCATTATACCTACACCTCATTGTTAATGTAGATGCAGTGAGGGATAAAAAATACTCCTTTCATTTTATTGACTTGTCATGTAAATTACATTATTTATCATCTTAATCGATTCAATGTTTCCAGTATGAAGCATCATGTTGTTCCATATCACACCAAGACACTTCGTAGGTTTAAAAATATTTTTATCTTTATATTGATAACACCTACGTACTTTAAAATCGCAGAATATTCATTTAAGTATACCTATTTATAAAGAGAAAACTTTCATAATCTGATTTAGGTTAAAGAATAATATAAAATCATGTTTATATCAAGGTAACAATTCCGGCATATTATACTTAGGTACTTATCCTTTCTTCAGCAGACGTACAACAGTAGACGTGGAGACTAGCTAAGGGAAAATTATAAAAGAGCGAAGTCAATGTTTACCTAAACCCAAGCGCAGCTAACTCCGCCACAAGTAAAACTGCAAGACATCTAAATTAATAAAAATTAACTCACCCATCGGAAGCGTATTCAGTGTTTTCGGGATGCGTCGGGCTGTTGTTCACGGCACGGGTCTTCTTTTTCAGGTTGCTATTTTTCGGCGGGTTATTCTTCAGTAAACTGTTGAATAAAGAGAAATATAAATATCCAAACTACCACCATACCGTAACAGACACAGACATCAACAAGTAAATAAAAACTAATCACCGTTTCAAGGGGCTGCGGGCGGTTTCTTGCGGTAGGATCGGTTCTATAGGCGCTTCGAATGCATAGGTGTCTTCTCCTCCGGGCATCCATTCAGCTTGATGGTCGGGGGGTGGCTCGTTTCTCAATCTCGGCGACACGATCATCGGAGGCGGTGGTGATTCACTTCTCTGAAATCATACAATATAATTGTAGACAAAAATGTACCAACAATTAATTTAAAAACCCTCCAAAACAAGCTAATAAATAATTAAAATCGTACCAGTCTCCTGAGATAGTACATCAAAGTCATGATAATCATCTTGGTTTCGTTAATTAACGCACCCATCATTTGCGACAGAAATCTGCGCTGCACTAAACCGGGCGATGGCGGAGATTCGTATTTAAATGGAAGCGGGTGGATGGGGAGCGACAACAGTGCACAAGCGCGCGCATCTAGCTTTACCCCCTTCGGGTCCGGTGTGGGTGAGCACACCCGCTCAACGTTTCGTTTTAAGTAAATTTGTCTGGCTACCTATGCAATTTAGTCTCGATCCCTTTCAAAAATATGAGCTTGTATGCATTGTATATTAAGCAAGTATTTTGGCTATGTCCGAAACTGGCTTCGCCTTAGGTCAGATTTTGCATATACACATTAATTACGCTGTTAAAGTAGTAATATAAAATATAGAAAAAAATATTAATAGGGTAATCTAAACCTTACAGATAAAACGGAATGATTACTCTCTCTACCACATAGTGTAAAACATCGTTAGACAGGTCATCAAAATTATTATGGAATTGCTGAACCACTGTCCTTTAGGAACCCGTTTATGAAAAATTAAGTTTAAAAATGCTAAAATACAAGTATCGAGACCTTACAGTTACGAAACTTTTTGCTTTTGGAAATTCATGATAACAGTATATGTGTAACAACTTATAAAGTTAAACTACAAATGATAATTACGCTCTAGATCGACGAGTAATTAAGACAACTATCGAAACATTGTTTGTCTCTGAGCACGCAATTAGGATTTTTTTTAATATTTAAATTCGCGGGATTCGCGGGAAATTAGGGTCAATGAAAATTGATGAGAATATAAAAACAACTAGCAGTTGCCCGCGGCTTCGCTCGCGTGAAATTTTGTCTGCCACATAAGTTTCGTGACAGATCATTTTATTTATATGTGAAACGGAACGTTTATTTACTGACCAAGATAGCGAATGCGATTTGTTTGTCATTGTCAGTGCCATTAGAAGTTAACAAAATACTCCATAATCCGTATTTTGTGGATACATGTTGTTGAAATTATTAATATAGATTACATATTGCAGTTGTAGTTTCTTCACATGTAACTGTTTAAAAAGTACTCACCTCTCGCCCACTTGTCAGTCCCTTGACTTGGAGAAGTTCTGCGGTGTGCAAGAATGCTGAAAGTTCCGTCTGTCTTACATGCACTTCTCCTCTGTACATGAACTGAAGAAGCTGACGCAATTCTTGATGGGCGACATCTTTCAGAATGACGATCGGATGTTCGCAAGGATTCATCTATTGACAATAAAATAAAACGCTCATACTATGAAGTACTTATTACTCAGAATAAGTTCAAGAAACAGTAACTACATAATCATTTCAGTGAAACCAAACACACAAGATAATAAAACATGAGATTATTATCATTAATTATAACATGTTGATGATACAATCAAGTATGTCTTTTTCCAAGTTTGTCTTTTTCCTATTCAGTTTTTACTGTTACAGTTGCACTAATCAAGGAAGATGGCAGAAATTGTATGACTAAATGTTGTAGCAGCTGTGCCAAGTACCGCCAAAATGTTTAATATCTCCATCTACCCCCGGCTACTGTGATAATTCAAGATACAATTTTAGTTGAATTAAAATGGTTTTTATGCAACTAAATACTCAATATGTCCGACAAAACTATACAAAATATGGCTCATAAATCCCTAATAGCTAAAATTTTAAAGACCTAAGCAGTAGTAGAATTTTTTTATTGTAATAGATGACAAAGTAACAATGAGTATGAACCTGATGGTGAATCACCGTTACAAGAGAGATTATGGTCTATCATGGAAAGTACAAATTTCAAATTGAGATAACTCCAACTTTCCACATAATACCTGACCTACCTACACTGAACTCCTCCTAAACAGCTAAACAAATCACAATAAGAATTTTGTGATGTATCTCAGAGGGATTGAGTATGATTTTGAACCTCAGTTATTGAACCCGGCAGGTGGTGTAGATGTCGAGATACTTCAAAGAACCAGCCAAACTACTGCCACAGCAGAAACTGTCTGATATGATATTTTATGTATTTATTAATGGTCAGGAGTACCTGATCTAGAAAACTAAGGGATCAACTAAACTAAAAAAGACAAAATATGTGGCAGAAAAACATCTGCCGGTCTGCCAGTGTAATATAAATAGGTAGGTCATATAGTTTTTGTTATATAAATCTGTTATTTGAATTCCTGCAGGGCAGTTAAAGTATGCAAATTATCAATTTCCAATTAATATTTTCAATGTACTAGATCAGTGATTCCCAAGGTCCAGGTGTCTACAAGAGACTCGGCAGGGGTCTGCGTTGAGGTGACAAATAATAGGGGTAGATGAAGATATAACGGTAACAAAAATTGGCTTAACTTAACCTGTCACTGTTTTAAGAAACTTAGCGACTGTTACTTGTAGGATATTTCCAAAAATAGAAACGTTGCAGAGGCAGGGAAGTGGGGGGAGGGTCAGGGGTCCATAGATACTAGCAAATTGTTTGTATGAGATGAATGAATGTATGAGAAAAACAATTTGGGAACCTCATCAATACTAGATGATAATTTGCAGAAAGATGCAATTTTACTGTACAGAATAGAAGAATTAAGATTTAATTATTTTATTGCAACACAACAAGTTAGGCTGGCCAGCATCCTAATATAGTAATAATCTTAATTTCTTAATTTTATGGCTCATGTCACCACAAACATAAATAAAGCGGGTAAGTATAATTTTTTTTTTCTAGAAATCATGGTTATAGGTAAACCAATATGAAATTCATTCAAGTTTGATGTTTTGTATTTGAATTTATTCCACTTAAATTTGAGAAGTGAATACATTAACAAAACTGATATTTACAGTTACAGATTATGTATCAGCTATTTTACAAACATCTTTATCTCTCTTTACATTAGGACTTATTAAGGCCATTATTTATTAACACTCAAATATATATCATTATACTATATATACACATAAATATAGAATAAAACACAACAGTCAGTCACAGAATACTACTATATCATGTAAAAAATCTTTGCAATTTGAAACAATGTGTTGGA
This sequence comes from Lerema accius, assembly GCA_001278395.1. Lineage (NCBI taxonomy): Eukaryota > Metazoa > Arthropoda > Insecta > Lepidoptera > Hesperiidae > Lerema > Lerema accius. The sequence goes on from LGAG01001242.1 coordinate 316,496, forward strand.
TAACAAAATGGTGATAATACAAATTAAAAGGGGGTAGAATTAAATTCTGTATTAACATCATAGAGATTCAATGGAAGAGATATTAAAAGGAATGAAGTAGGTATGTATTTAACATATTAAGTACTCAACCTGTCATAATTAATTGGCGGTCTGACATTATTAAAAGGGAGGAGGAAAATAGGTATATGAATAAAGTAATAAAAGTGAGTCATACCTTGAAAAGTTCCTTGAAATACGGACTGCAGACGGACAGGATGAGTTTGTGTGCATGCACATACTGTCCGCCCGCAGCCAACGTAACGTCAACCAGATCCTCGCCTTCCAGCAAGGCTTGAAATGACTGCGACAGATTGGAGTGGAAGTCGTTCCACCTTAAAGAAAATTGCTCGGGCATCGCCATCCCGTCCCAAAGACGGCAGCGTTCGCTACGAACTGCTGACGCCTCACCGCCTGCGATCTATGTACGACTAACTGTACACCCAACTTTCAGTCTACTACGCGTCCACACAATGAAACATTGCACCTACTGAAATTTACTAAAGACGCGCATCTCTAATCACACGTTTCAGTAACCACATATACGTAAATTTACAGCACGAATAGACATTATAACAGAGGTATTCCGTTTTTATTTTAGAGATTTTTGTAATACTAGTATTGATTGATTGGCATGGCAATACACGGAGTCGGAAACAAACAGTATCAAAATGTCGCTAGCTCACATCACAAAGAAAGAATGCACAGATAACAGACAAGAATTAAATAATAAAGTATAGAATTAAACAGATTATAAAAAATAATAATTTACCTATGGTCAGGGACATTGCACACTCGCTTGAAGCTGTCTAACAAAAATTGCTGCCCTCTACATCTTGATCAGAGAACTAATAGTTACATCAATGTCATTAAGCTGCTCTAACGGCCAATAGATGGCGCTACTAATCATTTCTGAGCCAAGCTGGTGTGCCAGCCCTCCATCTCAATCGCTTTTATTGCCTTCCAAACTCACCTCTGTCCGCTTAAAGGCCAATAGGCCGAACCACACAGAATAAAAGATTTTAGATTTTGACGTACTTAATTTAATTTTAGGATACTCCTGTTCTTTCATAATATAATAATTATAACTGTAGACCATTAAATACCTATAAATATACCATACATAGATAATTCTCGTTAAGTTCCATTAGTAATTCACAGAGGGCGTTGAGAGATAAATAGAGATTGAATAACACAGAGTAAGTGGTTAAAAGCTAGCCGCGAACTAAGCAGCCAAGCTGCGGCAGTCAAAATATTTGAGCAGCCAGTTATATCAGCCAATCAACAGTCATTTGTGGTCAAGTCTCCGTAAAAAAATTCATCTCCATACAAATAAATAAGTCTGGCTGCTACATCCAATGCGCGGAAACAGATGGTGGCCACATACCTTCGCCAACACTCGCTATGGCTGCGATGCCGCAGCCAGCAAACCGTGGCTGCGTATGTGCGTGTACCTACTACCATACAACATCTATACTATTATTATAAAGCTGAAGAGTTTGTTTGTTTGACCGCGCTAATCTCAGGAACTACTGGACCGATTTGAAAAATTCTTTTAGTGTTAGATAGTCCATTTATCGAGGAAACTTATAGGCTATATTATAACATCACGCTATGATGAATAGGAGAGGAGCAGCAAAATAAAATATTCCAGAAACGGGAAAATTACGCGGGCGGAGCCGCCGGCGACTTCTAGTCATTCATAAAATAATGTTCTTTTGGCTGCCTAGTGCGCCCCTTGTCTAAAGTGTGCAGTCTATTTTTGAACAGGCCATGGAGTAGGTACCGTAACTTATTTGTTGAAACTATTTTTTAACATAGTCCTTTAACTGCGAGCACACGATTCATATCATACTTTTAAACTAATTAATTAACATTCCATACTTAATGATTTACATGGGCAGGTATCAAACTAAATTAAAACACTTATTTTGCATAAAATTTAATCCGTAGTTTTAATATTTTTTACAAAATAATATGGCTTCGAGGCTACAAATGAGATATATTTATATTACATAATAATATATAAAATTACGTAATTTTGGTAATAATACACAACACAATAGTTTCACATCGAACCAAAAACTGTCAAGTAGGTAAGGCCACGCAGAATGTAGGGTTCCGTAGTTATTTAATTGCTCGTTAACCTGTTAATCCCAGTTGTTTGTGACAGTTGTGCCTTGAAATTCATTATGTTCAGTATGTATGTGTTGCAATTTTTAAATTTCAATTTTTAATCAACAGCTTAGCCGACTGAGAAGATACGTAACTCGAATAAAAAATTGCAATCTATACCTACCCCGTTTTTTTCGTCGTGACATAAAAGGTAAACAATCTTTGCACAACTTTTACGTATTTTATTAATTTAAAAAATATTTATAAGTATACAGAAATTTACTTTAACATTAAATTATTGTTTATTCTTTAGTTTTTTTAAATTTGTGTCTGTCTTATTTTTAAACGATAATTACAATAAAAAGACAGTGTAAGATTGTTTACCCTTTATATCACGACGAAAAAAACGAGGTATATAGTTTAATACTTCCCAAACGAATTTCTGAATAAAAAAAATGTCTTCTAAGATCCTTAAAGATTATAGACCTATTCTATTTATTGTAGGATAGGTGAGAAAAGAAGAATTATGTACCTTTAATAAATATTTTTGTAGCACTTACGCTCTATGAGCTAAGTCCATGATGACAGTCGGTCGGAAGGAAGACCATTGATAAACTATACGAATTACGAAATTACGAAACCCAAAAAAATTATTAAAATACAACATCGAACTCCATACAATGCATAGTGGATATTCACATAGCCTCCAATATAAATTTCATCATAATTTAGGTAGTAAGATATCGCAAACAATTCGTAACTAATAAATTGGAAATTAAATTAACATAACTTATGATACACAGTACACAACGATATAGAATGGGTTCATAGAAACAAAAGGTTTTTGAAAAAAAAATAATATCAAGGTAACTTAGACAAAAAGGCTAGGTGGCTATAAAATAAACTTCACTGGTAGTAAGGCATATAGTTACATTTAGGTTTTAAATAATGACTGTCACGAGTCTAGCAATAGAAGTTAATTAAAATGAAGTACATAAAGTATGTAAGTAAAATCGTAGTTATAATAAAGCAGAAAAGTACTTCAGCATAAATGATTGCCTGCATTTACTTTTGTTCTTTTAAATGTTGTAAAGTTGTGAAATCACAAATATGTTGATTAAATGCTATTCTAAATGCTAATGATTTAATGTGGATTAATACAAAATATTTTAATTCCTAATCTACGAATTCGAAATGTGTATTTAAATGTACAATAAACAATCAATTTATAAATTAAATTAAAATAGTAGGAAATTAGACAATAGCATAAATTAAATATTAGGAAAAACTCCAATCACGTTAAAATCATTCAAAATCACATCTCCGGAAAATACAGCCGTAGCCTGTGTGGCTTACGGTCGTCTAGTATAGGGTTGGCAACTGATTGCGGATTTTACATAATAATATTACATTAATACCCTTGATCACTAATTTGACCACGGAGATCTATTCACATTTTTAGTCACTGTGTACATGTTTACTAATGTATGTTCTGTTTGTGGTCATTATTCAAGGTAGTATTTATTATTCGCTTTTAATAATTGCGTTTTCTTATAGTCGTTATAAAGTACTCAGAAGCAACCTATTCAAAATTACGTTCTAAAATGGTAGGTTATACCGTATATTTTTCTTTGGGTAGTCATAATTCAATTCAATTATCATCCCTAAAAGCTCCGCGCACCATTATTGCTTTTCAAAAATGGTATAAAAAACTTGATATCCTATACTAACCTATGTTATAGCCTTACTTAGGGCTCGGGCAGACTAACTTCTTCTAAACCGCGAAGTATTGCGTATTTGCGTTTGCATCACGTTTTTGTAGCCCTCTGCGTATGGCAACGATTCGTACGGCGCAGCTGAAAAAGTGATTCTACCCGAGCCAGCGAGCCACATTTCTCGCCTTAGACTTAATACAAAGAAGCAGGTAACATCATATCAATATGTATAATTTTATTTAAAGACATTGATATAATATTACCATTATAAAACTGGAATCCCTCACCCAAATATATAGAAATACTTACAAGTTATCAGCTATTTATTAATGATAATGTATTGTTACTAATAGAACACAATAACTAACGATTATTAATCTATTACTTATCCATAGGATGTCGTCAAAATGATATTCAACTTTTTAATACCTAATGAGCTATCCATATAAATAGTATGAATTGTTTCGACATCTATTTGACAAAACGTACCGAAATTAAAAGACTGCATTGAATATTGTAACCAATTAAAAATAGTAACCAGTTCATAAATACCCAAATTCACTGGCCTATTATGTTGATGTTGATAGTTACAAGATTTATAATAGAGTAGAAATAAAGCACCCTTAGGTTTTCTAAAATCATAATGCTCTGGCATTCTTAATTAATTATACGCTCTGACGACTGAACAATAAATTAAAATAATAACATTTTATTGCAACGATATAATAGAATACAATATAAATAGGTAGGTAGAATTTATTTTAGTTCATTTTGGGGTTCGATAAAAAACTCGGAAAACATGGATCTGCTAGTGCTAAAGGAGATAATTATTAAAATCGAGTCATTCCCTACTGCTGACTAAAAGAGTTGATTTTAGAAATTAAAAAAATCAGAATACGGAACTACGGTACAAAAAATACGGAACCCTATTACACGTGGTGAGACTCGCATTTGGCAGAATTTTAATATCATATTCAAATATTTATACGTGCCATGGTACGATAACGATAACAGTAAAAAGATAAATTTCCTATTACATGTCAACTTGATTGAAGAACCGTGCAACGATAATAAATAGCTACATTTAAATAAAACAATTAAAGTTAGGAACTTTGCCGCCCCATGATGCGTGATTCCTATGATGCGTTAATTGTATTCGGTCGAAATAGTTTTAGTGATACAAGAAAGATAAATAAGTTACATTTTATTTGACGACATTTGTTATCGACACCGCAAATTGTAAAAAAATTACACCAATTTGATAATAATTATTACCTAATACATTTCTATCTTTGATGAAATTTTTGAAATTTGGTCATTATAGTGGCATATAGTGTAGTTTAAGA
>LGAG01001242.1:321869-347602 GCA_001278395.1 Lerema accius
CACAACTTGTTTGTAGGTCCTTTAGAACATTTGTAGGTATCCTATGGGTGCTTTATTTCTAAGTGCATTTCAGCATTTTCAGTGCAACATATTTATAAAAGGCATAATAGTAATAGGTACATCATACTTATATTAGATATTAATTACAAAATCACACAATGATAATGTCAATTATTCAGAATTTTAACCATTTAGTCAATATTGACAAACTGATAAAATACAATGAAACATAAAACAATAAAAAAGTCTGCTACATATATACAAAAAATATATAAATCCTATTTAACAATATTTAAGTTTAAATATTCAAAGAGGCACATTATTTAATGCTTTAACAATTATTGCTTTTTAATTATATTATTCATCATTGGCCTTAAGTAGAAATATCTTAATTACCAACAACAAAATGGAAGTCTTTACTAGAGTCCCGATAAAACAGTAATTAGGGATTAAAGAGGAAAAGCTTAAATTACCTATTTTAATCCAAAAAAAAAATACTTCATCATAAATACGGATACAAACACTAAATAGAAAAAAAATATGCATAATTGTTACCACTAAGGTCACAAAAATATGCTATTTACACAAAAATTTTGCTACAAAATTTTTTAAGAAAATTTACTTAACACTTAACCATGTTAAGTTCACATAAATACCTGAAAGCAGGCAAATAAATTTAATGCTCTGACTGATATTGCTTCTGCATTATTTAAAATAGGCACATTATAATTCATTAATAATATTGAAATTTGTACTTTTCCTGCAAACTTTTAATTCTTCAAAAATATAAATGCACAACACAATTCCTCACCAATAATTACTTGCAAAGGTAAACATTCAGATTGCTACTTGTTAATAAAAATAATTTATTTCTAAATAGGTGTATCTATATACAAAGCAAGCTAATGACCTTGCTTCTATCCTCATAAATTTCCTCAAAATGAAGTTATTACATTAAATAAACTATTGGAAGATCTTTTGAGAATACAATATTTTTTTATTAGTGTTAACATTTGTCTAGTTTCAATGAACTAAATAAATACACTTATCTGATAATCACTCCATGACATTAAATATTAATTGAATGAATTCATTGGAAAAAATACATTATCTAACTATTGACTGGAAAGACAAAATAAAATAAAATTTTACTAACATAATTATGTTCTATGATTAACACATAGTAATAGGTACCAACTATATTGGCATAACTCAAAAAATATTACGCATTATAACATATAACCCAACAATAAATCTACACTATTGAAAATTACTGCAAAAATATTGAAATTGTTACTTCATTTACTATAAAAAGCTCATTATATTTGGCAGAAATTATTGCTGAATAATCAACAAAAATTAGTAATAGAGTTTTATAACATTTTTGAATTTAATGAATGGACTATTAGTAGATATATATCACAGATCAAGTATAAAAAAAACATTGGCTGCTTTATGTTAAAATGTAGGCAGATTAGAAACAGCTAAGGTAAAAATAGTCCTAACTCACTTTCTAATTTCAAGTTAATAAATTTCAAATATTACAGTCCTATTGATAAGTTCACATTATTACACTGGTGACAATGATGTTATGGTAAGGACCCAATTTGTTTAAAATAAGGTAACCAAACCAAACAACTTGGCTACTTACATCACTACTCATTCTAAACTGTATCAACTTTCGCATTAGCTTCACTCAAAAGAAGATGTGTTGTTGGTTTACGTTTAAATGTCACATAAGTATATAAAAGACTCGCTAATACACTAATATTCAAACCTACAAAATTGAGCCATGAATAAACATAATCACCTCCAATGATCATTCCCAAATAAGTTACTAAAATATTTTTGAGACAACCAATAATAGTGGTAGTTAAGGCACTGTTGTATTGTGTACATAACATTACACTGTATGAAAGCACAAAACCCATAACACAAGACATGAGGAACTGAATTAGGAAGAGAGTATCATCCCAGTGAGGGTATGCTGCAGAACGCTCCAAGTCTCCCATTTGCCAGGCCACTAAAGCAGCTGGCACTATCATAAATAAGGCATTGTAATACATCAGACCATACTTGCCGAGCTCTTTGGAATCAAGTTTCTTTTTCATGTAGACTCCATTGGCAGCAGTAAATCCATCATTGAGCAGAACTAAGGTGTAGCCGGACCATGAAAATGTAACATCATCAGCAGCTGCAAGTAACGCTCCACCAACCATTGCCATTACACTAGCCTGTACTGGCCATGAAGCTACGATTCCAAGGACACATCTCTCACCAATCATCGTCATAAGGATGCTGAAGCGCCGAAGGGCTGTAAACATAGGCAGACTGAGCTCCTTAGTGCCGCCGAGACCTGTCGCCATGTTTCCCAAGTAGATGACAGGTAGGGGCCATATGCGACGTGCCACATTGCTGTCTAACGAAGGAAATTGCACGATCCTCATGTAGCGACCACTCCATAACACACAAATGGTCGCCACCATCTGGCCTAGACCCAAAACTTGATATGACGGAAAGGCATAGGTGGTGAGAACAGTTTTATTAACGACTGTGATCATAAATGATGCAAGGGCGTAAAAAGCAGCACTCAAGATCTTCTTCACTAATAGTGCTCTATCAGCATCAGCCTCTGATTGTTTGTTGAGCAGTGTCATCGCGAATTTTTTAAGCGAATTTATACACTACACTAACATGTTTGAATAAGCGAATACGTCCTTACAAAAACTCACTGCTCAAGTTTGATCACTGTTTTCGTCACGAACTAATTAGTTTCATGGTCAATGATGAGATTTTTTATAAAGTGCAAATAAATACAACAATAAGAAAAACCTTGATAAAGCGGCATAAATGCCAACGTATAACCAATTGATTTGTTCGGTCTTCGTATTGTAAAATTGTAAGATGGTATTCGCTATTCCCTTTGATACAGGGAGGGGGGGACACTGACATTCATAAAAGTTTGACACTGACAATGACAAACAGAGACTAAAAAATCGCCTTTTAATTTACAGATGTAAAATTAATGTAGATATTACAAAGTACTCTGTTCTAGCACAAAAGAATTGTCTATAGCTCTTCCTAGATATTTTTCCCCGTGGCAAATCTGGTTAAAGTATTCTAGTTTATTATTTCGTATAAAGCTCAAACAAAATGCCTGGGAATTTCTAAAAACTTCAATGTTTTATTTCGTAACACTTGGTCATAGTTTAAATCTATTTTCTATCAACTGCATCTCAGAATTTTCCCACATATTCTGGGTATGGTTTGGTTTTTGCTGTAAAGTCAAAACACTATTGACAGTGTTTAATTAATTCTATGCTGTGCTGAAGGGAAACATAGCTGGGGTGGGCATACTTGAACTTTGAAGCATAGACACAATATAGACTGTGACGAAGAACTGCTGGGGTTTAACAATTAAAATCCCATGTATTACAATTTTTTAATAAACAAGCGTGTTTACTATTCCCAATTAAGAGCTCAATGCACAAGAACAGCTTGTGGCATGGCATTTCCTTTTGACAAGTTTTGGTACTTTCCCCTTTGACACCCTTATAGATTGTTAATAGTTTTTGGATAATAGTTTAAAAACTACTGCACCAAATATTACAAATATCATTTCCATAAGTTAAAATGGATATACTTACTTGATTTTAGAAAATCGTAAAAATCTAATAAGTCGTTTTGGCGAAACGCCAAGGGAATAAAACATACATGCTCTTACATCTTTTTCTTTTGCAAATAAAAACGTAGCGTACCAATGTGTTACTAAACGTCGATCTGATGTTGAGATCACAAAACAATCATTGAGATATTTTCAGTAAAATTAGCATCTTCTATATTTGACTCTTGACATTTTTGAAATAATATTAGTACTTTATGGACATTTCGGAGTCTAAAATTGTAGACAAATTAAACACTCAATTTGATGTATCAATAGTTTATTACATAAATTATAGCCAAGCTTACACTTTTATCGTTTTTATCTAAACTGATTTTAAAAATTTAAAACTGCCTAAGTTTTACTCTATAACGTCTGTATACTATCTGCAGGAGCGTTTAATAAAATCGTAACTCTATCAAGGGACTTCTTCAGACCGCAAGAATATATCAATCTTATTCAAATTAGCTACACTATCAGTGTACTGTCGATTCCTTTATTAACTCAACGCAAATGTGTAAGTCCCCGACATGGCAAAAAAATATACGCTCCTGCAAACTCTATAATATAAAAAATCTTATAAATAAATCTAAGATCATTCTATGAATTACAGTTAATTAGGCTATGATTGGTGTTACTACGGTTCAACTAATCCATTGTCTTCAGTATAAACGATAAATTGTCCTACATTACTTCGACTTGCATAAGCAAATGTTAAGACTAAGTATTTATTAAGAATATGGCTCTAAATCTCGACGTATCACATTGTGTTGTAAAATTTGTTATTCCCTCCACATCGGTCTTCAATGTGTTTTCTACATTAAATTAAAATGTCAACGAGATGAGGCTAGATTCAATACTTTTTCTCCATATATACATAAACAACACTAAAATAATTTAAATTCAACTTATAAAACATAATTGGCAAAATGAAAATCCATTTCCTTATACTAGTCTCAATAAACAATTACAAAATACTAAGTCACAAAGCTGGCCGATGAGGAAAGTTGCAACTAGTTTCGTGAATGTAAATAATACATTTAATAAAAGGAAAACTCCAAGTCGTCTAAGAGAGGCGATATTATTGCTATAGGCGTATTAATTATTATCGGAGACACAATGTACAACATTTAAGTTTAGCATTAGGTATTTCCACTCTACACAATCAAGATAAAAAGTATAAAAATCGGTAGCGAAAGAATAAGCTCTTGAATGAATCAACACCTACATTACATCACCAAAACTTTAGCAAAATGTCAAAAACGTCGCAATAAACCTACACAAAAGACTAATCCACTTATAATACTTGTTTTCTAAGTATATCCCCAAAGAACATTGACGTGGCACTACCCTAGACAATTATTTCAGATTACTGGACTTTAATACTTTAAACTATCTTACACATTCTTCTATGTCCAATGTATCAAAAATCTTTTTTCAATTCATTCTAGCTAATTTTTAAAAAATAAAAAAGGTCATAAATAATGTGTTTGACCTCTCAATATACTTATACATATATGTATACATAACATTATATAATAGATATCCATTACTGCTAATGTGAAATGTGATCAAAATTGGTGTTTTAATATTGCTTTTGATTGTACAACTCGAGTGCTAGTTTAACCTGTGTATGATGTTGAACAACTTTATTCCATAATATGATTTTAAATTTAACTCTTTATGGATTATATATATATTAATATTACTTGGTACTCACAATATGTATATGAAACATATATGTCGAAACACTTATGTGGCTCAGAGACGCGATAACTTATTTTTCAATGTTCGATATACAAAATAAAAATTATAAAAATATATCGTGAGTACCCGTATCACAGGGAAAATAAATATTTTTACGGTTATTCATTAGTATGATATTTTTAAAATAGAGAGTAAAAAAAATCGAAAATATTAAAACATAGTTTCAACAGAATGCAAAATCAATAAGTACTAATTATCTTTGAGATCATGGCACTAAAGACAATGTTACGATTCGAAGTAAATATGTTCAAAGTCAAAACACGGGAATATTATATTTATCGGAAATCTAAATCTGGACACAATTACGAATGAGTTTTGCTAATGTATTACACGAATATAAAATTGTTCAGAAGCTACTGACTACAATGATTTTTACTTATTTCTAAGCACACAGTATAAAACTTATTTATTGGTGTATATTTATTCGTAAACGTATAAAAACATTCCAGCCATTTTTCTTAAAAATTAATCGAGTATAATTTTTTTGACAAATAAAAATGTGCATGTTTGCAAAATGTAATCCTAAATACAATTTCATAGTTAAAAATTTATAGTACACAATACATACAATTACATAATTAGCAAGACATTTAATTAAAAATGGTTTTTAACAATGAAATCAATTTAGGCTTTTGACATGAGAACATCTTATTTTGCTAGCGTGAAATTGCTGTATTCTACCAGCTTGCAGTAAATTTTTTGTAATAGATCATTAACGGAAGTATAGATTACCATGCAGGTTAAACATTCTTTGAGATCATGGTTTTAAATTAAATGATGTAAAATTGTTTAAAGTTCAAAATTTAGGATTAGAATTACGAAATCACAGCGTCATATTAAATTTTCACAAAAATAAGCCCAAGTATAACATAAACAATGTTTGGATATTATGTCAAATTTATATTCCGTATTGTATTATAATTTAAAATAATTCTTTTATGATAATATTTACAATACAGAAACGTTTCGTTCATTTCTTGTGGATCACTAAAATTCAATTACTGATGGATAATATAATAGCTAACATTATGGTTTTCATAACCATTAATTATTATGGGTGATAAACCAATGCAGAATGGGACTTAATTGTTCATATGCAAAGCAATGGGCAATCAAATAACAAATAGTCACGTTATAGTTCAATTTACGGATGTTAGCCGTAGCTAATACGCGAAAGGTAAGTGCGTTTTGCTATTTACAAAAGTCGTTTTGGGAGACAGCGTTCACCACTATCTACCCAAATGTAAATTTGAATATATATTATTTAAACAGGGGACCTATAAAACGAAATTTAATGTAGCAATTTAAAAATTAATCCAACGTAAAATACAATACAGCGCTCAGCTCAAGAAAGAAAGCAAACTTGTAAGAAGGTATTGTGAAATTAAATAGACGAGGTTAGATATTGTTCAAACCAGTAAAATTAACAAAAGGACTTAATTCCTCAGAAATTTTAATTTGAGAACGTATGGCTATAAGTAATTCAGCCGGCATTGTCTTATAAGCTGAAACCGGACTAAACCGCCATCCGGCGCCATTAAGCATTATGCTTGCCACAAAGCCACACCGGCATATCTATGTGCTAGTATTTATATCGGGTTACAATCACTTTTTGTGTTCTTCGAAATAATATTTCAATACTTCTGTACAAGTCAGCGGTTCTTGTGAAGTCGCCCAGTACATTGTTATGTTCGTACTCATAGCATAGTGCATTATGTACAATTTGTTAATGCTGTTGATTACTATGTAGATATAATATAAAAATAATGGATATATGAGATGTTCTTTTTAATGAAGATGAATATAGTTTCAGCCAATTAAATAGTCTTTTTAATATTAAATATTCAATATAACGCAATATACACGATGATTAATGATAATAATATCGCTTTGCCTTTTGATACAATTTAGTAAAGTCATATATTCGCATTGCTTATCTTAAAAGATAACATACTTCCATCCACTCACATCAAAAGCTGCGAATAAGCGAAGCACTTATAACTATATTGGCAGTATAACGTATTCGACTATGTCTAAAAATTGTTCCAGGTAAGAGAATCTAAATAAAAGTACCTCGAAAAACACGCCATCCGAGCAGACTTTGTACTTCACTCGTTAAAAAAAAAACAAAAAAAGGCGAGTGACGCTCGAAAAATGCGGCTGGCGGAAGTATATCAGTACGGAAACAATTACTGCGAGTCTGTGACTCATCCAGAGAAGCGAGACAGCTAGGTATGTGGATGTCGTTTCGATATTGTATGCTTCTGCAATTTTGCACGTATCAAGTGTAAACGATTCTATTACTGTTTCAAAAGAACAAAAAGTACATTGTAAAACTTGGAACAGCACAATAGCAGTTCAATGTTAGTTTTTACTTTGGAACTTATTTAAAAAAATGTTGAGTACAGTACGTGTTTTCAATGTAAAAAAAAACTATAGTACACAACTTGAAATTTTTTTGCCGTAAAACCTACTGTCATATTCATTTAGTACTAGTAGTCCACCCTCGGTTCGCTTCGGAAAACCTTTTACCTCTTATCCCATCGGAAGATACCCTTTCCCCGGATAAAACATGCCTAGAAATATGCCAATGACATTAACTACAAACTTGCCGTGTTTTATCTAAATCGGTCCAGAGGTATCCGCGTGATGCCTACAGACAGACAGACAATAATAAAAAATGTATCGTTATCAAAGCCTACCTACATTGAAGTACCCAATAAATTATAATGTACTGAATTGACCCGGTTACAGTTTTATTATAAGTATAGATGAAAAATAACAGGATTGCTTGTGAGTTTAAGAGAACAAATCCTGTACTTTCTTTAATGGAGCATCCTGCATATTATTCCACTTTTTATTTACTCCTATTCCATGGCTTAGGTAAAACTCGGCAGCCACAAAAAGTTTTCAACTTTTCACTCGAAAGTCTAATCTGGCTCTTAGTCCTTTAGAATGGGCTCCATCTTCCACGTCACAAGTATGACTCAACTTTCTTTTTAACTAACACAGCTTTTGAGAGAGATGTCTACATAAAAAGAAGAGATGCAAACATAAATAAACCAAATAACATGTTTCGTGCACATCACTTTACAATATCGGAAATAATGACTATTATATTCAGTACAGTTAAAAATCGAATTCTATGTAGACTGTAAGTTTACAATATCAAAATTATAACTAAAATTCTTATGTACATACAACTTAAAATGATTAAACATGTAAACTAATTGTGTGGTTGTGGCAAGTTTATTAAGTACTTTGTTTCATCACAATAATTCTGCATTAGACATCCTTAACCAACTTAGCAAAAGGCATGAGTATTAAAAACTATTTTTATAAACCTAAAATTTGTAACATAATAACACCAAAATTATTACAGAAAATTTAGCTACCTACTTTATTTAATTACATAAAAAATGTGATTACTGCTCGGAATGTTATCATCAAGAGACGCATTTAGACAAAACTTAATGACTGAGATTAAGATTTATTCAGTTTCATTTTTTTTGCAATAAACTTCAATCAGCATTAAAAGTTGGCAATTTTAATGTCTATTCATTCTTAATATAAGGGTTGACCTTAAAAAGTAATTATAGTTAATAAGAATTATATAAGGACTTCTTAATAACAATGACATATCAGACTTTCATGCAATATACCAAATAGTAGACATTTTAAAAAAGAATAAAAGATCAGTCAGATATAAATAATATTAAATTTATATTACTAACACTGGCTTGCAAGGAACTAAATAAATATTTGTTCGAATTTCAACCATTCAGTAATCATTTATAAGTCCTAATGGCGCTGATTTCGTTGTACAATACCAAAAGACGGTAATTTAATAAAGCTCAGTTTATCAACCGGTTGTTATTCCGTAATGAGGGTTATTAATATTAAGGCCTGATATTTCAATAAGTTTGGAATTCATCTCAAGTTACGCACCTTATGTGCTGCCCTATATAATAATAAGATCATGAATACAAAAAGAAATGTGTATACATAATACAGACAGCATACTTGAATAATTTTTCTTAACATCTATGAAAAGATATCTCTGTCATTAATTCTATGGCTAAGTCTATGACAGTTCTTTTATAGAAAAATATACAAAATGCATTAAGTTAATAATGTAAACCATTGCATTTAAATCACGTCATTGTGGGTGACAGCATCCACTTTACAGTCTACTTTTTGAGTTCTCATTCAAATACACAGACAGCATTTATCATAAAACATTAAACAAGAAAACCGTAAGGGCCACTGACACGAATTTGTGCACGCATACTTTGCACGCTATTCATAATTTTCTTCTGATGACCCACCAGGGTGACACCTAATGCTGCCAATTGATGAACTGTAAGATCAACAACAGCATCCATATCAGTTATATCAGCAGCTCTGAATTTCTCAATATAACGCGACATTTTTATGCATTCCAACCACTCCTCAACGGATGAAAATTGTATCAAATCTGGCGTATCTCCGGCAAGTGGATCGGCAGAGCGATTCTGCGCTATCTTTCGTAAAGTGTCTGGACAGCGAATCAGTTTGTCTAAAGTTTTGACAATACTGGCAAATGTTGGTCTGTGGGTGCGTTCTTTTTGCCAACAATCTAACATAAGCTGATATACTGCTTCTGGACAATCCATAGGCGCCGGTAAACGGTAACCTTTTTCGATTGATTTAATTACATCTTGATTTGACCAGTTCCAATAAGGACGTTCACCAAAGCTCATTACTTCCCAGCAAACAATGCCCATAGACCAGACGTCACTAGCCGACGTGAACTTTCTGAAAGCAATGGCTTCTGGCGCTGTCCATCTAACAGGTATTTTTCCTCCGCGAGTTGTATAAGCTCCATCTGCTGTAGATTCGATTTCACGAGACAAGCCAAAGTCGGCTATTTTGCAGACAAGCTGTGAATTAACAAGTACATTACGAGCGGCAAGGTCTCGGTGTATGTAATTCATTTCAGAAAGATATTGCATACCAGTTGCAATTCCACGCAACATACCAACTAATTGCAAGACACGGAATTTACCATCATTGGCACGCAAAAAAGTATCCAATGAACCATTTTCCATAAATTCAGTTATAATCATTATTGGATTGCACTTTGTAACCACACCTTGCAAAAATATTACATTGGGATGTTCAAATTGGCCCATTATAGATGCTTCTGCTAGAAAATCTCTTCTAGCTCTCTCAGTTGATCCTGGTTTGAGCGTTTTAATTGCAACATCAATTTCTTGACCACAACTAGCTGGAAGTTTTAGCTTTCCACGGCAAACATCACCAAATTCACCACCACCTATAATTGCTTCTATTGTTATACATGAAGCATCTATTTCACGAGCAAACTCTCTAACAGCTTGATTAGGGTCTTCATATGTGTGTGGATCAATATAAGTTCTAGAACCTGTGCCAGCAAATAATGGTGTAGTCGCATTACTACTAGTCTTAGTAGGCCTTTCTGGACCAGTATACACCTCACCATTACGGTAATTGAGAGCATTGCAATCATTTGGTTGTTTCTTATCACATTCATCATCAGAACGAGAACGCAAGAAGAGCACTGTAGCAATTATTGCAACTACAGAAAGTACCACAACTGCAACCATGACTCCTGCCAGGAAACGCACCTTCGCACCTTCTTCTTCCCCCACAAAAGTAGTTTCAGGGACAGTAGCAGTACGCGCATATACTATTCCACTAAAGTCACCCCATCCCTTTTTCATTTTTGCTCTTACTCTAATTCCATACTCCGTATCCCTTTTAAGGCCAGTAATTGTAACATGTGGTTCTTTAGTTATCTTGAGTGTTGTATTTATTCCCTTCTCTGAATTATCTTTAGGGAAACATTTTACTTCATAACTATCAATTGTATCATCTGGATCATTTAAATCTACTGAAGGGGGATTCCAAGTAAGAGACAACTTATCACTTTCTACATTCAGAACTCTTAACTTGGAAACCATACTGACAACAGATGCTTCGGTAACAGCAGTTATTTCAATTTTTTTAGGTGGCTCTCCTGTTAATTCTGTGACCCCATTAGAAGCAAACACTTGAAATTTATACTCCGTTACTGGGTCCAACCCCACTATTGTTACTCTTGTCGAATTGAGGCCACTTGCTGCAGGTCTATATTCTACATGGGGACCACAATTAGTACAATGAACTTTATATGTAATATCAGTACGTCCTCCTGTTTTATGAGGTGGCTGCCATGCTAGAGATATGGAAAATTGATCAGCAAAGGTAACTGTAAGATTGTCTGGGGCAGATGGTGGCTGAGTACATGGAATGTTTTTGGGATCTTTCTTAGCTCTAAAGAAGCCTGGAATACATTTACATTCTGCTGCAGCATATGCTGTTGACTCTGAATTATCGGGGCAAGGGCTGCAAGCATCATCACCAGTGTGGGATTTAAATTTACCAGGTGCACATTCATTGCAGATTTGTTTAGCATCATCAGGTTCATAGCCAGCACGGCACTTGCATGACCCACTTGGAAGGGTCCACTTTCCATCACCTTTGCATAAATATACAGGAGCGGCATCACCTGGTGCAGTTTCTGCATTTTCAACGCAAGTCCCATTTGCTTGTTCTATAACAGTAACTTCCCGGCCTGTTGGGGTTGCAGGAAATCTTGCAAAATTTACTGTTACTTCTGGACATGTAATAAAATATACCTTTACAGCTAAGATTGATATACATGCTCCTTGGTCTCTGAATGCAAAGTATACACCCCTTTTAGTCACAGCAACACTCTTTACCTCAGTGTTAATATGTACCTCAGAATTGGTGTTGAATCTTCCTTCCCCTGCTGCAATGCGGCCAACAAGCTTGTAACTCTCAGGCCCCCAAGGTGGTAATTCACGGGTTGCAACATCAAACTCGTAGTATAGTAGACTGAAGGTTTCTTTACAACTTAATGCATTCCCTGGGAATAGGGAGCAGTCCCGAATCGTAAACTTGATTTCGATGTAAATTCGATTAGCATTTCGGCGTTCTATAAATGGAGTCCAAAGCCAATTATTGACATTATGATGTGCGACATCACAAACCACATAAGAACGCCAGTTAATCTGTTTTTCGAAGTTAGTGTATGATTCTTCGAGCCATCCTGGCGTACTGGCTTGTGGACCATACGGAAAACGTATCCAGCTGAGAGTGTTCTCGGTAGTCGTATCGAGAAGCAACACTTGCTCTCCGCACACGCTCGGGAAAGATATCAACGCGGCCGCCACCGCTGCACAAAACCACATCATCTCGAAGGCATAACACTAAATACCCTAAATACGACACTAATCTTCAGAAACACACAAATTCACATCAGTTTCACTACATAATGGTGAAAAAAGTAAGGGTTCATTAGTTCATGATGCTTAGAACTCGCACTTCACTTAGTCGAGGATAAAGGACGGCCCCGTCATTTCTCCTCACTGCAGTGTAATCTTGCTGAACACTTTTACTTGTGTAGAGTTCATTCCTATCTACCGTATCAAAGATATTTCAAGTCTTTATTAACTCTTTATAGTAAGATCACAATTTACACTACTTTGTGTGAGGATTCGGCATTTTTTAATACATATTGATCCCGAATTACACAGATCAAAATTCACTTTCTTCATTTATTTCTTGACATGGACGCGCAGTAATTTGAGTGTTGCCAGAACGTATACTAAAAAAAAAACATAGAGACAAGGTACAAAAGTGAAACCTTTTTTTAGTAATTCTATATCTAAGCGGGATTTTCTAATTTAAGAAGTTTATAATAAAACCGAAACAATACATAGGTATATAATCAATAATTATCGTAACCATCGAATCATATATATTATCAATAACTGAATACCGGTATTTTGTGCTGTTGTAATTATTACTGTTTTTTTTAAAAACCGATACTCCCAAAATAACATATATTTTCGTAGCTCTTTTACAGGTAACCTGTACTTGTATCGATGTTTATAAACACAGAGCAAGGAATGTATCTGTATACTTACTTCTTTCTTCCGTGTTTATAAACCTTTACTACCATTACCTTTAAAATAGCGATACATTCGATTAAATTTATTATCTCTGACATTAATTACTCTATATTTAAAATTTGTTTTATCGCGGTGTTGCCACAACATAGAGAGACTTTAATAACAATACTGTGGTGTTAACCTCGCCTAAATTCTGGCTGCCGACATAATTTTTTTATTTTATTTATCATAAAATAATTACCTGCCTCTTTATCTGCGTCCAATGTAGAGTTACTTTAAGCTAGGCAGTCATTACTTTTATTATAATCAATAATTTAATGATAAAAAAAGCTCAAAAGCTTTTTTATTCCAACTTTAATTAGAAAACTATGATATTGTTAGACTTTACAAAAAAGATCATTCATTATTATCATGTATATTATGCTACTATAGATCCCTAAATTGAATATGGACTGAGAAATACTTGGCAGAGTAATATTATCCAAAAAAGGATAAATATTGGCATTTAAAAAAATATACTTTGTACCTATTTAACTTTTATTTATCATGCTCATATTATATTTTTCAACCAAAAAATATTTTATTAATATCAAAGGAAATGTATGTATAGGAAATAAATTATTTTAAATATTTGTTTTAAGTGAAAACCCAAGTGAGTATGTATTTATGTATAAAGCAGCTATAATCCAAATATTTGTAGACATAAACACATGGTGATGGTACTAAAAAGACTATTGTAATGTAATTTTTTTATTTAAAGCCTCTAAAATATTAACAAAAAGTGATTTAATAACACTGATAATGATGATGATACTTATAACAAATGGCTTATTTTGCACTATGTCAATTGCATTTTAATTAAAAACATTGATTACAATTTGCTAATTATGAAACAGGGAATAAAATTTCTTACAATATTACCAACATAAGTATTAATGTAATATTTAATTAAATGATAATAAATTACACTGCTTTTACAGTTTCAGTTTATTTCCCTCTATAGCTAAACTTAGTTCACCTAAATTCCTGAACACATGTTCTACTGCTGGTGGGTTCTCAGTATTAGCAATCTTTGCATTCTCGGAGACAATCACACCATGCCAACCAGCATTCCTAGCACCATAGTAATCTTTTTCTACATCATCTCCAATATGAAGACATTCAGCTGCCGTTAAACTTTTCCCACTCTTCTTAATAGCATATTCAAATATTTCTTTGCTGGGTTTGCAATATCCACATTCATATGAAGTTACTACAAAGTTAAAAGCCTTGTCAAGATTTACATTGTACAATACTTCATGTAAACGAGGATCAGTGTTTGATATCACACCAAGATGTATTCCACTTTTTTGCAATACACTAATTAAGTGGTCGCTACCCTCAGCTTTGATCCAACATTTTGATGTTTTGAATTCATCAATTAGTCGCTCTGCAATTTTGTTAATATTAGCGTCGACCGGAAGACGACCTTTAAATGTCATCTTGACTGTTTGTGTCCACCATTCCTTCCAATTTATTGTACTTCTCCCAAAGTTGGGATGTCGTTCTAGCATCAATTTTAAGCTGTCCAGAAGGCAATTCTTGACGTCAATTTCCGTTCCCTCGAAACCATATTCCCGAGCTACAATTGCGTAATGGTTCCAAGGAGGTAAGCGAAATTTAATTAATGTATTTGTTGCATCGAAGGTAACCAGTTTCAGGCACTTGAATTTCATTATATTTTAAACGTGCAATATATTGATGTTGCAAGTGGAATTTTAAGTAGCATTACATTTTGTTCAGCCAGCCTAGTACAAACAAAACAAATCATATTAAATTTAAATGAATCTAGGTTCAACAAGCAGTCAGCAGTTTAGCAGCTGACAGCTGTCGAGTTTTGACATTTTAACTTGGTTTGACAAGTGACATTGATGTTGACAATTTAAAATATTCAAAGGCTAATCCTGGTGGTTAAGCACATAATAATAAAGTGCTCTGTGCATAAATATACACAACGTGTCATAATCTATAAAGAATTATTCAAATTCTGTGGTTTTGTAACCTTGTGTATAAATATTATTATTTCTATAAATTTTGAAATTGTGCAATCTGATTAAAAGTTTTGCAAAAGTTGTGTTTGGTTATCTAACTTAATTATAATATTTCAGTGTTCAAACGAACAGCCCCGTTTCCTGAAGTTATTATGGCGTATATAAAAGATGGTAATTTTTTCGTATTTTATCAGTGTATCCTTAACTTTGTTTGAGCAGTAGGTATCCTTGGGCCACGTCATTGGTTACTTCCAAACATTTTTTTATAAATACTACATAATGATTGAACATTGTAGCGAAAAATTTAGTTATTTCCACCTTACTCTGTACATTTTACATTAATATAGGGTGGTTATCTAATTTCAAATGCATGATTTTCGTTATTTTTACTGCGCCAAGAAAATAATGTTTTTTCGAGATTAAGTTTTATACGTTCTGTAATTTAAACAATATCAAAACAGCTCTTACTGATCTTACCTTCAGATACGAGTGATTCATAAGGAAGGGTTAAGTATACATAGGTAATAGGGTGTATTAATATTAATAATAATAGTAATATTATTTTAATTCACTTTTTTGTTCAATATCTGTTCTCTTTGTTTGTCTTTCACTCTTGACTACAGTTATACCTCACCAGCATTTATATTGCACTTTACATTTCATCCTACATGAGTCACATACCCTAAAAGAAGGCAGATTTTATACAACATTACTTACTGTTATTATATACTTTGTATGGTTGGCTACTTAGTAATTGCAGGTTTTACTGAAAAATAAGTATGAGAAAAGTGGTATTTATTTAAGTATCGTTACAATAGTTTAAATCATATTTTTCAACTATTGTCACATACAATCTTACACTTAGGAGCTATAAGAGATTTGAGTAAAATCTTTTATAATTTTCTTCAATCCTGTATTTCAGATGGGACAGTAGTGGAACGCTCACCTTTATTCCCTTTTGGATGGTTGTGGGGCATCCTGAACTTTTTCTATTTGCTGTAAGTAAAAAAACTTCATTATCAAAAATTTGCTTTTATATCTAACTCACTTTATATTAGGTCTTACAATATAAGACACAAATTCAAAGTCATTTACAATTCAATTTAGTACTTGTGTATAGATTTTGCTTCTGTTATTTAAGCTCTAAGATAAGTTATATAATTATAAAAATATAATTACAGGTTGATGACTCTAATAGACCCCAGTTTCAGCAAGCGAGGGAACAAGTTTGAAAGAGATTTTCGACCACCAGGCAGTGGGTATGTATCTGTATATTATAAGGATTCAACTTTTGGATCCCCTTATAAGAATAATGCAGGGACTTCTGAAAACGTAAACGAGGTTCGGCATAGTTACAGTTTACATCGAGAAGAAGTAAAGAAAGCTAAGCTTTTATGTATATTATTATGTATTCTAGATACATTTACTTTAGAAAATCAAATAAAATCTACACTCCTGCACAGTGTTCAGAAACGGCAAACACATATCATATGGGAGGTCTTTTTGACAGACAGTTATAAAAACTTCATAATGTTGTGTTGTATTATTTTCTGAATAACAAGACGATGTGGTCGCTTAGCGACAAAGTCTTTGAACAATAAATAAAAAAAAAATAAAAAAAATTGGCTGTCAAACTAATCTATAGTCCTGACATAATGAGTTATGTTCAAATTCCGACCACAGAGCAGGTTCTCTGGTTTTATTAATACATAATAATTATAACAAATCTGTATTTTTACCACATTATCATTAGCTGTTTATTTAGGTCATTGTAGATAACTTATCTGACTATACATACCAGCTATGCTAACTTTATTCAGATGAAATGTAAAGAGCCAATAAAAAAATAGCCGCTTACGATAGTACCTAATACTTAATATAATTTAATACTTAGCTTGATGAAACATCAACAAATGAACAGCCATAACTTGAGTTAATCATTTGTATAATATGCTTAAGTCAAACATTAACGTTGGCACATGTACTTGAATGGTTTCTTCCAATTTTATAGGTCCACACACAGGGCTAAGATCTTTCCGTGTAATTGAGGGGTGGACATATTATACCATATGGCTTCTGTGTGGTTGATTATTGTTAGCAGTAAATGAATGAAAAATTTACCTTTTATTCGTACTTCTTTAAGGAATTAAGTATCAAAGCAATGAGTGTTTTAATTTAGTTTTCTTTTGCTCTTTAAAGTATGTCTAGTTTAAAAGTTTATCTCCCGAATATTGGGAATGGGTATGAATGGGCTTGTGTCCTAAATTTTTTTTATTCATTTATTTTTTGCTTTGTTAGATGTATAACCGAAATAACTAAATATTACTAGAAAAATCGATCAGTAACATTATTAATTACAACTTTTAAAAACCTTATTTGAATTTGCCACGAAAACGCTCATACTGTCATGGCGTCTCGGATGACGTCATAAGGTCAAATTACTACTAAAACGCAGTGTTGCCAACTCTGAAATCTGGCGGATGGTAGATTTATTAAAAAAATACGGTAGATTTTTTGAAATTATGTTGTAATACAGTATTTGAAATACGGTAAAATTGTCTTGCATATTTAGCAGTGAAAAAAAACCACTTATAATTTTAACTTTTAACAGCGTTAGGGATTTGTTTAAAATAAACTAATCCGAATTTTTAAACGTACGGTTACGTACTTCAAACTTAGTGTACCCTATCGGTAGTTGGTTGATTAAGTCGATACGTTACCTCACAATGAAGACTATCTTCTTAATAAAAAAAACAAAACATTATCAAAGTCAAGAATACTTTTAAAATCCCTAATAAGCGCGACAAGTCCTGTCCCGCGCGAGACACTTAAATTTCAGCACTGATAGCAGAGTGTTTTGAACGTCGTTGGTCTCCCGGGTTCAAATCTACCCGCACGTACCTCTAATTTAAAAAGTTATGTGCGTATTACATATTTACCAATTATCATAGATATTAGCGACATTTATGTCTAAAATTAGAAAGGTCCCTAATGCTATAATGTACAGTACTATTTTAAATTGGCATTATGGTTGTTTGGAAATCATGGAATATTTTGACCTATCGGCAGCATGGTATAATGCTAGTGCCACAGATCACAAATTATCAAATTAATAAAATTACAATCTTCAATTTGGAATTACGGTGTTTTTTGTCACCGTAATAACATTCTTACGGTAGGTGGTAGAATTTACCGTAATTACGGTGCAGTTGGCAACACTGCTGAAACGACAATAATGGCCGACACCACGGCGTGACGTCACGCCCGTCTGATTGCTGTTTTCGGTCACGTGACTACAATGTTTATTTTCGTGTTATAAATCACTAAAAATAAAATTAATCATTGAATTTTATGTTAAATTATTCATTCCAATGAAATCTAATAGTAATAATAAAGCTATAAATACTACAAAACAACTGATTTGTTCTTAGTGGACACAAGCCTATTCTGCAGGCGTCTATAAGTTTCAGATTACATTGTATATTACAAACTAATTGTCACTTGTTTTATAGAACAAAACAGTACAGGGAAATTTTCGTACCTAAGAAATAACCATAAAGTTCTCAAAGGTGTGTGAAGTCTCCCAATCTGCATTTGGCTATACTATAGACATATAGATCAAACTATGGGAGGAAGCTCAAATCCAGCAGTAGGACAGTTTTTTATGGGTTGCATTTCAAAATAAATCAATCCTTGACCAGGGTTCCACCTGATGGTAAGTGGCGACGCGGTCAAGGTGTTAAAGCACTCTTGCTTAAACTTAAAATAAAAGATTATAATTAATTGCAATATAGACATAGACTTTTAACTAAAATAGGCTTCCAATTAACTCTTGCCTTGTTATCATTTCAGACCACCAAAGCCGCCTACGAGAAAATATGGGGGCTTCGGCCCTTCTGGTTCTGGTCCGGCTCCACCTCCGATGGGCGGATGTGGATGTGGTGGCTAACACACAACCAGAACAGCTTAAGCAATCTAACTACAAATCAATGTTTATACCCAAGTAAATTTTGAGCCACTTGCACCTTAACAGTACCTATAGAAGTAATATTGTTGACCAAAATAACAATAAAACTGTAAGGATCAATGCTTTATAATGCGTTTCTTATTTTTAAAACGTATTTTTCTCTGTAACTCGCAATGCCGTTTGTAAGTTTGTTAACGGTTTAATGATATAATTTTCATGTAACATAAATGCACTAATAGAATATACTCGTAGGAACATGAAATTTAGATCTGAATGGAGTTATTTTTTTGCTTAGCTACTATTTCAATCCCAATTCAAATGACTTCCAGTACAATTTAAGTAAAGTTTAGGTGTAATAAATATTGTACACATAATATGAAGCAGGAATTGTTGGATTATTTAGGATTTCAAAAAAGCAATACTAAACTTAAATTAGGTACGGATGCTATTAATATCCATTTGTCGCAATTAGTTGTAATATGGTTGGGAACTAAGTAATTGCGGATTTTTACATTACATTAATAAAAAAATGCAATTACTTAGTAATTGATTATTTTTTAATTGAGTGTAGTTCTAATTCTTAGAAAAATCCTCAAATACTAGTTTGCCAACCCTATAGTTTGCAACACGTTTCCTCCTATTCCAGTTCATATCACTATGTGTACATATTGATTATGTATATGATATACATTCATTGAGGGTACATTTTGTAGATCTCTTAATTATACTTCTACCTGTCCACCTTTTAAGTGATTGACCGCGAGAGCGTTGACCCTCCATACTTCAATAAGTGCAGATGTTTTAAGAATTCACACTTGCACAATTTATTAATTTAAGCCTTTATGATGCGAAGCTCTTTTACGAAGGATATGTTATTGAGATAGACAGTCCACATTATCTTTAGCAAGCACCTATAACGTTTACCCAAATGGCTCAACACTTCTCTAGGTATTGTTTTAAGAACAGAGTTCATTACATTTATGACAAAACAAAGGATAGGAATTGTAATTTAATGAAAAACAATGTTTAAACAATAAGTTTATTAATTTAACTAATTATTCAATTAACAAGCAAAAATATATTATTATATTTAAATATATCTAGATTTACATATAGGTAGGTAAAATTAAACAAGTTTACAAATAAAATAATCAAGATTTTTATGTCATTATGTTTATAACAAAGCAATTTCATATACTGAATCTTCAAATGCTGCATAGGCTAGCTTTCTATGAAGTTGAATATAAAATGAATGAGAATATTTTAAAGAGATTAATCGCAGTCGTATTTTTACTGACTAATTTAGTAAGATTTAACGTCTTGTGTGCAATATGGCATGATGTAACTATCAGGAAATATCGAAGTAACACAATGTTCCCTGGTTTTTATTTAATGGCGACAGTTTTTTTTCTTAATTCTTATAGCTACAGGAGGACGTCTATAACTCCAATCTTAAAGTTTATGGCAAAATGTTTTATTGTGATAAATTAAATTTTAAAATTAACTTCTACGCAATAATAGTTTTAAATTATTTAATTTTGCATTAAGTACTACCATACATTTGCTATCTATATCTATAATATAGTTTAGTATAGCTATTAAGTATTAGAAATGTAGTTTATTTACTTCCAAGGAAGATGTAACTATTATGGCGTAGAGAATGTTATGGGAATAATTGCGACCGGTTCGGACGAGTTGGGCTTATTGATGTATATGCTCCATGTCATCTTTGATAAGTCGAATACTCCTGAAAACAAAAAGTGAGTTAAGTAATTAAAAATACACTATGTACAGTCACGAGCAAAAATATCTGACCCCCCCTAGGCGTCATAAATATGTGACCCCCCTTAGAAAACTAACTTCCCTGTATCCGATTCAGCTGAAATTTTGTATGCATATATTAATGGGATGAAACTACAATATTATTAAGAAAATAAGCTGATCTGATGATGCAGACCGAAGGTGGCCACAGGAACTCCTTTAGATAATCACACAACCCCATCAAAAATGAAGTTGTTGTATTCGTTAAGGCAAGGACAATATTTCTAGACGATTTTCAGGGCTTGTTAAAACAGTACTTTTGGAAGGTCGGAACTCCTTACGGCCGTATCAGCAAGCTCTGAACATCATCTAGAAATATTGTCCTTGCCAAGACGAATTAAACGAATCCAATTTCGATGGGGTTGTGTGGTTTTCTTAAGGATTTCCTATGGCCACCTTCGGTCTCCATCATCAGATCAGCTTAATTTCAAAATAATATTCTAGTTTCATCTATTAATATATGCATCCAAAATTTCAGCTCAATCGGACACCGGGAAGTTGGTTTTCAGGGGGGGTCAGATATTTATGCTCGTGACTGTACTTACACAAAACTAAACCCCTACCTACCTACTGAAAATCACGCTCTAAATGCCCAACGAAATAATATCACACAACATAAGCCACGGGCCACGGATAGCAATATATTATACCTACTTTTTAAATGTGGAATGCAATAAAGGCTATCTGATGAATTATGATCATCGTCATGTTGCGTCATTATTATTATTATGACTTATAGCTCGTCATATAATTTAAGGTAACGCCATACAGCCTTTAACCAGCGAACGAATAAAACTTCCAAAGATACCGAATTTTTAAAAGTAATAAATGGTTCAGAAATTAGTGTTACATGTATCACGTACACATTATATACATACATACATTTACATCTTAATTAAACAATAAACAGAAAGCAACTGTACCCGCTGCGATAGTTTTGATGATGGATTCTGGTTTCTGTTGGAATACTTGGAATTCTGGATCACTGGTGTCTGAAAGGATATTCTCAACGTCTTTCCTTATGTGAGGAATTGGATGGGCGTGAATGGCTTTCAGGCGTGCTGTACTGCTGTCGATGATGAGGCCATACACTTCATTGACGCGAAGACGTTGGTATCTGGAATCAAACAGGTTTGGTTAGAGATTTTCATGTAAAGAGAACAGCAAACGAGATGGTAGTGCCACCGTTCCTTGTCCCCTTAGATATCAAGCTCTGTCATAGAACTTCTATTTTATTTTTTTATTTTATTTTATTTTAAGATTAAAGGAAAGCTTACAGCTACGTTACAACAATAGGATATTATAATAAAGTATTAAAGGTTTGGTATTGGTATTCACTGGAATATCCTTTCTTACGAGTAGCATCTACTTTGTATGCTTTGGTACCAACACTTTTGAACTTAGAAGCAGAATTCACGTACCCAAGTATTCTAGAACATTCTGTAATGTGTGTTCATTGATACTGTTTTTATTAAATCTATAGTATAAAGTCAACTTTGATTCGTGTAAGTGCAGTTATACGGATACAGTTTTACTTATCCTTAGTAT
The DNA here is from genome assembly GCA_001278395.1 of Lerema accius. Lineage (NCBI taxonomy): Eukaryota > Metazoa > Arthropoda > Insecta > Lepidoptera > Hesperiidae > Lerema > Lerema accius. Next base: position 344,664 of record LGAG01001242.1, read on the forward strand.
TGTCTTAATAATTTACTTATCAATAAATCCTTAATAAGACTTACATGTTGCAGTGAACTAAAGGCTCGTCCTTATAATGATTTACGTTCACCAAAGACTTGTCAGCTTTAAGATCGGGTGCTATTTCCACATTGTAGATTTCATGATTGTTTTTAGAATCCGTCCATATCATGTTGAGAGAAAATCCGTTTCCTATACCCAAGCCATCGTCACGAAGAATGTTTTCAGCGTCATCAAAATTCTTTGCACTCAGTAGCTTTCTAGTGATGAATGTTCTCGCTAAAACAAGTTGAAGATGTTTAACGGCGAGTGTCTAAAAATAATTTTGTCTCCGCGCAACTTTTGGTAAATGTTTGATTACTTATTACCAAATTTATGTAGAGGTAGGTAAGATTTGGTGTTAACTATTCGAGTAAATACATACGTAAGTGCAGTTTGAACCATAGTCATAGTAGGTACATAATACTCTGTTAATAATTTTTGATCATAAAAATGCCTCTGAAATTAATTTTGGTTAAGTAGGTACAAGTAGGTAGGTACTTGTACTCAGATACGTTTGTTTTTATTAGCTAGATATACTTATGCAATAATATATGTAGAGAATATTTAAATGGGTAATGATAAATACTTACGAGTATTGCCTGGTTTGAGTATCATAGGGCTAAGAGTATTGATGGAGAATACAAGACCATTCTCGTTAAATCCCATTGTGTATCCGGGCATGTGTCCCGCATAACAAAGAGATGCAAATCTCTCCTCCACGGCCTGGTGAAGGTGAATAACAGTTGTCTATAGTCTCAATTCCAATCAATTATTTATTATGCGTAGTCACTTAATAACTCCACTAGTATCTACTTAGTATTTAGTATATTACATGATGACCTTACGTATGGGTACAAAGGAAACCTAACATATCGTGTTATTTTCCAATATAGTTTCGCAAAAAATTGGTTCTACTCATTTATCAAATAGAAACCTTTTGTGTTCCCCTTGAGTAGGGTTGCCATCACCCAAACTTCCGTCGCCGGACAAAAATGTATCTCGAATATTTTGGCGAAATCATGACTTTTTCCCCGGACGTTTGTAAATAAAAATTGAGCAATGGAAAAGTATAGGATTCCCTAGTACCTAAGTTGGGACAGTTACAGTTTCACCCTGTTCGTTAGCCATGTCCGTTCGTCTTGGTTCTAGCTCTTCTGAGCTAACCCTAACGACTTCCTGGTTTAGCTAAGTTTTCATTCACCGGCTGCAAAAAAAACCCTGCTAGAAAACCCCTTTATATTTTCAATGCGGTGAACTAGGAACAAATCCGGAGAAACCCAGGTAGATGGTACCCCTACAGTTGAGGGTCTAACATAACAAGATAATCTATGTATTACACATGTTGTGAAACATCAAACATTGCCTCGTATTCATATTAGAATTAAGGAATTTCACCAATGATTCAAAGAAAATAACGTTATAAAGGTTCCCCCATACTTATGACGATACTTTCATTACATTAGCGGATTTACTTACTCCTTGTTCTTTGTCTTCGGGCGTTGGAATTATATGCGCTGCCATTATATAAAAATGGTTTAATGTCTCCGTGAATGCGTCTTCTGTGTGTGCAAGTATAGCCTGAAAAGTAACACAGTTACTGGATGAAATCTCAATGAAACAAAAATGTTATAAACCTGTTATTGTAGGAATAAATATAATGAGAGTGGCATTTTTTACATTTGCGTCTAATTGAGTTGATCTAATTCTTACAAAAAAAAAATAAGGAGGCAATTGTCATAATTATATTCGATCAAGTTATTGGAGATACAGAATTCCTTATTCCATGAAATATTTTTTTTTGTCAAAAAACAAAAATCCAAATTTAACGACCTATTCCTTATAATCGACAATAGGACAATAGCGATTGTATAATTATTACAATTGAATACTTATCCCATTTTTTGGCCATTACCTACTAACTACAAACAAAGATGTCCTAAGTTTCGTTTTGTAATCTAGTGCTTATTTTTGGCTATTACTAACTACAAACAAAGCTGTCCTAAGTAATGAATTTCTTTTTGTAATTTAGTGCTAATACTAACACTGTCTTGAGTTTTGAACGCCACACTGCTACAACCGCCGGTGTCATTACGTGGTAGATGTTTTTCGTTAATTGTACCGATAAGATCGTCCATTTGCAACAGGAATAGCTGAAACATCGTAATCATAATGTATTCTGTTTATTTTACACCGTGCACCAAAAAAAATCTTTACGTTAGTTGTGTCACTTCTACTAATAACTAAGTAGGCCCTTGTTAAATACATGCCTTGTGGAAGGGAACTTTAGCTCCATCGGCTACGCCTTGCATCTCCTTTATGTAATAGGGGAATCTCTTCTTCATATTAGCAAGAGTTTTATCGTAAGCATCGCGCCCTTTGTCCGTCTTATATTCCTTCTCGAAATCTCGTAGATTCTGATAGGAATCTAAGAAGCTCTTTATGATCGACTCGAAGTTTCGGCCCTGCAAATGACACAATAGAAAAGTTTTACCATACTTTTAGCATATTTTTACTGCTCTGTCAGCTGACCGCAAGCTTTGAAATTATTTTCCTAGTGGGATCGAATTCTTAGTCAACCACGTACCTACCTACTTGCTACTAAGGAAAAAAATGAGAGATACTTACCTAGTAGATTTACATATTTGTAGGTAAAGTAATGGAATCAAAGTAAATAGATGTATCTGGCTTTAATAAAAGACGTTCAGACATTGAAATAGGTGGAGGAAATATCTCCGTTCAAATATTATACTTGTATCAGATATATACCTACCTACCTACATTTACGCAGATATTTTACATTATTTGATAAGATCTTGGTGAACTATCACATTACCATTGCTACTATTAATACATGCGTCCCTACAATGTTTGAAAAGTTCGAGGCGTGAGAACGCTTC
>LGAG01001242.1:347794-374685 GCA_001278395.1 Lerema accius
GGGGCGATATGTAGAGACCTACTTATTATACCTACCTATTAATAAACATTGATTAAACTCAATCGATGGTTTATCTTTGGTTTAATAAAATTCAGTGGTACTAAACACAGTGTAAGCAGAGGGATTCTAGTCCATCTAGAGTTAGCTAGTTCGAGTGTAATTTCGAATCACCCTGTTGGTATGAGAATTTAATGTCGGTTCCACATTGAAGAATTGACGAACAAAGCTTTGACAAGGAGAGGTGACGAACAAAAATGTGGAGCTTTTACATTTTGGGCGCTGTGTTAATTTCCTGGAATCTCTCCATAAGCGACGCCGCCGGATGGGATCTGCCGAAACGACCATAACGAGACAGGGTATGTTTTAAATATTTCCTCTTCCAGCCATGAAAATAAATGAAGGCATTTGTTGTTTTAACAGGAGTGAAAAATTGAAATACGACTACCAATAATAATTAAAAGAGTGCAGTGGTGCATGATTTTATTGATGCAGATCGAGAGTGTATTGCAAAATCTGTAGTAGGTACGTAATGAAAAATTAACAATTCGCTATCAATTACCTAACAAGATTTTAGAAATTTTAAATCACTGTTTAGGGTAAGAAAAGTATTCATAACAATTAAGAAATAAAGAACACTTAACAATCCCTCCTGCAGTCCTTATTGAAGTTTGTCACAGATGACCACGGGCTACAGGTATCTAATGGTGGCACTTTAAGCTCAGGTAGATAATACTGAAGAAAAGAAAGAAACAATTTAACTTGTGATGTTTCTTCAAAACTGGCCAAGGGCAACATGGAATGGTAATGAAGTCTGTGTCAGAGAAAGTTAGATTCATATGTACGATAAGGGAGTTAATATTTGAATATAAAGGCTAGAATGTAGGCGTCAGTTGGGACAGCCTTTTCAAATACATTGTTTGGTTATACACACCCACGGTAAGCTGGTATTGTGCACCTACATTTACTTAGAAATGCAGCATTGGTTGGTACCTACTTGCCTAGCGGTGTGAAATTGTGCATACTGATAAATATCAGCATTTTGGAGAGGACCTATTGTTGAATAGTGTAATAACATAATAATGAAACAAAAGTTCTGATTAGTTTTTAGTATCATGGGAAATAAAATAATAAAATAAAATAATTTCATTGTTAATGTCAATACAAACGGGTTTTTATCTCAAATAACGCGTTGGATCTAAAGATAGGTCAGTAGTTGTAAGGTTTTTGGTACACACGTTCACAGGCGTGTTTTATTTACTTTAACCACGTTGTCGTAATGTAGGTAATAAAAAAACTGCCAAGTGCGAGTCAGGCCATGCAATATAGAGTTCCGTAGTTGCCTAAATTACTCATTATCCTGTTTATCCATGCTAATTTTTCTGTAAAATTAAACTATAACTATAAATTGTAAACAATAATTCTGCTGAATTTACTATGGAATCCTAAAAAGTTATTTTCACAGATATTACAGTAAATACTGGAGCTAATCAATTTACAAAATATGTATGTTACCTACCTAGGTACATCATTAAAACGTAATCGAACAACACCAACATTACAAATTAATCTTCGTTCGATGTCCCAAGGGGTTGGAACATGGTTGTGGTCAATATTATGTTGGTATTGACTGTACAACACTGTAGTGCATTGTAATCAGCATGTAATCTATACATATACCTATCAATACGTGATGAATTTGACTTTCAGAACCTTTCTAGGAATTATGTTAGCACGTACGAGTTTTAGATTTTACATAATATTTAAAATGTATACGGAAAAGAATCCAATGGATGCAAAATAATATTGTCTTATACATTTAATTTTTTAAATAAATAAACCACAGAGCAAGGAATGTATCTGTATACGTACAGTTCTTCCGTGAAATAAACACACAAAATAATCTCAGTTTTTCTTTTAATTGTGTTATCCTAAATGTTCCCTAGATGGCGCTATGTATACGTGCTTTTCCAAACAGAATAAGACGCTGTAACGAATTCAATCCTATAATACTTTATCCTATTCTACCTGGTGTAGGGTAGCGTTGATTAAGACCCCTTTAACGAGGTTGAAATAATCAGACTTCAATAATTACATCAGTAGCTACAGTTTTTAAGAAATTCTTTAGAGTACAAAACAATGTTGTTCATGCTAATTTAAAAGGATATAAAACCACACTGATCGTGACTATTACGGTCGGTGCAGGATGTCTAAAATGATTAGGTATACAGTAAAATTACAAACGTGTTGTTTAAAACTGCAGCAAGTAGGTTGTACCTATTAGTAACGTAATAGATGATACAAAGAAGATGAATTTCGCAGTATTATATTCAAAAAACTAAAATGTAACTTTTTTGTCTTTTTCATACATGTAGTTTTAATGCGCTCTACGATATGAGGCTACATTCGAAAAGATTTTCTAGATTTTTTCTCAAAAATTTAAACAAACTTGTTTTGTCCTGTGGCTTTAATCGTACGAACTAAGTTCGCGCGATTAGATTTTCAAACATTTCAGTCGCGTGCCTAAAGGTATACCTGCCCTTAATTACTCTAGGTTTAATATGTTTCCCTGTGCTCTTGACAATGCATAACGGTAAGGCGTGAAACGGAGACTACGAAATTGCCTACCTACCAGAGGCTTAGCAAATATAGGTTATATACCACATATAAATGCTTTGAGACTGACTTGAGTAGAAGCATAATAATGTTCCTTACCACATCAAAACCCACTTCATAATGAGACCCCTGTACGTAGATCACAGGGACGGCCCGTCTCCTCCCAAGAGGCTTCTCTGATATTGCATTACCTGCAATAAAGAAGGAAATTAAACGCTGTACTTACGAGAAACAGGCGGGAACTCACGGAAATTACTGTTTTAACGTTCCATATAAACTCTATGTCAAACGCTGCTGTACAAAGTGTATAAAAATTTCTATCTGTAAATATTTTGCAAAAAAACTGCTATAAATTTATTGTTGATCAAATTAATAATAAAAGGTCTATTTAAAAAAAAACTTGCACATATACCTAACAGAGCTTTTAATTAATATCATAACACTGGTAGGTAATAAGGTAAGTTGCTGATAGGCTAGTTTGACGCCCATCTAAAATAAAAGTTCCACACAAATTATTCAGTTATATTTATTTAGAGAATCGCTTGGTCATTACAACAATTCCCTTGTTTAAAAATATTATTAATAGGTACTTATTCTTTTGATAATTATTCGCGATTACATTATTATTTTGTAAAAATTAAGAGTTTAAAATAAACACATGGCCAAAGTTTTATAGAAATTAGTATAAATGTACATTTTTGAGTCTTAAAGATTCAGACTCATAAATTAAGCTAATTATCATAAGTTATCTGATCATTTTGATAGTTTCGTGAGAATTGCCATGCGAAGTTTAGTTAGAAGTTTTTATAAATACAATATCATTGGCCAGCAACGTGTGATTAACGTTTATTGTTTTTTTAAACCTATAGCAAGCTTATGTAAAGCTATTAATGTTCTATAGTACGCAAAAAAAAACAAAAGCTTGTTATAAAAAATATGCTGATAAGAACTTTGTTTCACGTGCTGACGCGGATTGTGAAAGTTGTCTTGTTTTAATATAATTACTGCTTATCTTGAGTAGATACATATTAAAAATAAACCATTTTATCGCAATTAAATCTTCCGGGTGTGTCAATTCAATAATTACCTTCGTGTCCGTATATTTGATACCCGTGGAAAATCAGTGGGTACTAATATTGCTCTATATGTTCATTCAGTAGATAAAGATATCTGCCTTGACCAAAAAAGAATGTCATGTGTCTTTAACTACTGGCAGTTAAGGCCAAAATTGTAGTATTATGTGAACATTACGTACATGGGCGCATCTTATAGTAAAAGTTAGCAGATAGTATGGGATTCCGTAGTTGAAAATTTATTTATTTACACTTAGCTACTTTCTACGCAAAAGGGCGAATTTCGATTAAATGAAATTGACTTCTTTAAATCTTAATATTTTGTGATAAGTTTGAACGACATATCTAACGACACCTTACCTGAGCTTCCACGACAGCTTTAGCACAGTGGTTCCTAAGCTTTTCAGTATCATTACTCCTGTGACCTATGAGGAAAACTGATTTTACCCTGTCTTTAAAATGTTATCAAAAAAGGAATACAATTTAGTTTGTCTGTATTGCTTTATTTTAGGGTCTCAATATGTAATGAAGTTCTTTTTTATTGTCGTAAAATACATGATTTACCCTCACGGAGGTGCCTAGTTAGGAAACCAGGCCTTATATTTACGGATTTTTTTTATTTTAAACTTTTATCATCAAGGATAGTAAATAGTTTAAATGTGACGGGTGCTTGAATTTAGGACGATATTTTGATCCAATTGTCGCTAATCTCGACGTAGGTAACCACGATCTACGTAGCTGGATCGAGGCATAATCGTGAGTACCTGTCACATTTCGAACACTCATAATACCTCGTTGTAATTCATCCAAAAATAAGTCATAAGTGGTATCAAAAAGTGGGCAAAGATGCTCTATAGTAAAATATGGCTTGTGATATTATAGTAAACTAGTAAGACATTTATTTCGAATTAATTTTATAGATATGCGTTAACCATTAACATTTTTACCTTTTAATTCGATTACTGTTATTATTTAAGTATTTAAAAATATATACATATATGCGCTGCAATTATTAGCAAGCTAGAAATTAGGTTTTGTGTTATGCTAAAAACTACCTAATTGCTCATGTTATCGATTCTAAAAACAAATTCAAATTTTCTTTAGTTCTTAGCATTTTAAGATTTTATTACCAGTTGTTATTTAATCATAAAATCAACTCCACCTCACATTTGTGTTAGGTTATAAAATTCACTTAGGTATCTACAATTATATATTTTATTATATTTAAAACATTAAACTTGTATAAACCTTACTTTGTAACTAGACGAGTACCTTAGTCCTTTAATTTCATAACTCTACGTAATGTTGTCAAAAAGTATCCATGTAAAACCGTACTATTTTAAGTAGGTGCATAATTAATAAAAAATAATTAAAACTTAATTATTTAAGTTAAAAAATAAGTGCAACAATACAAAAATTTCAAGGTTATGCGAGTCTGTTGAGAACACAATGTTTTCGTTAAGTGAACATTACACGTATAAACTAGATATGACTCACCATTGAGTTCCTTCATATCATTAAAACAAACCACAATGATAAAAGTAACGAATTTGCAAATGGCCGGTCACAACAGAGTCACGACCGATACTGCACGGAGTTGATAAAGCGAAGTAAAATATAGTCGTCGCAACTCTAACCACGATCAAGGATAAACTGAAATGTTTGTTTTCAACCATGTTGAAAGAAACTTGAGATAAATTCAAGATAATTATGTAAGAAAAAAAAGAACAATTTCAACCCACATAGAACTTATTCGTAAGGTTCGTGTATTAAATGTGAAAAATAAGTGAAAAATCTCCCAAGTGCGTGTCAGTTACCCCGCAACGTAGGGTTCCGTATTAGCGTAATCAGTTACTTTTTAACCTGCTAAATTTCTCTATCTTAATAATTTTACTTAAAAATTTGTTATATTTATAACTGTTAGGACTTTTTTATATTTTATTATTTTAATTTCAACCACAAGTGATATTTATATAACTGTTGAGATTTTTATATATTTGCTACGTTTCAGCATGTTTTTATTTCAATGACACGATCATAATAGCGACAGTAGCGGAAGTGTAATGATAAAGTCTTCCAAAACATTGTCGTCAAGTGACACAATGTGCTGTACATTTTCACATTAATATAACTACCGAAAAATAAACGTAAAACCGAACCTGGAACCCTTCGTGAACCATTTGTAAAGTTCCTACACAAACTAAGTACTCTTAACTTTCGGGGCAGCAAACTGTCATTGACTAATGGCGGTTTAAGTCAATAAGCTGGCGGAAAATAAGGTATCTAATGATGTTAGATTGTTTGGAAATTAATGGAAACACGCACATAATTTTATCATTTATCTCGCGGCTAATGCTTTAACTTTGCTAGTGGGATATATGCGTACTATATTAATATAACTTGTCTTGTATAGGCAATAGATAAATTACCTATTTGATAGTTTATTGATACTAATATTGTTATTGTATTATTACTTCATAATTAACTGCTCCGTACGAAAGTAAACAATACGTATTTCGTTTTTTTAAGTATCTTGATTATAATTTATAGGTATGTCTAGTAAGTTTATTGGTGTAAGGAGACTACCAATGCGATTGTAGAAATGCAAATGGTTACAAGTGAAAAATTCGACACTGTTGATTTGTATTGCCAGATTACTTTAAAACATTACATTTGTAACAAAAAAGTATAATATTCTACTTTACAAACAGAAATTAACATAATCATTGAAATTGCAAGATTGAAATAATGTAACACAAATTATTATTATTAAGTACTTTTATTAATCAATTCATCAAAGAATGGGAATACAATCTTATTATTACTTATTTATTTTTACGCGTCTTTTATACAATCAAAACCAAAATTTGAAAGAGAGGCATTATAATAGAAGCTGTCATTTCATTCACAATCTTCCTACTGACTTGTAAAATGTCTAAAGGCAAATCGCTTTTAATGTTTTTGGCATAGAAAACATGGTTACTCATAATACATAACTATCTAATTTGTAAATACTAATACGACCCATGCACATTTTGGCAGTCCCATATTATCAGATAAATTCCAAAATGAAACGTAAATCCTTCTATATTTTTTGCAAATCACAAAGACAAGATTGCTTGTAAATTGGTACAGTAAATTTCGCAATAGACAAGTGCTGTCTAATATCAAAGCTCTTTGCTGTTCTCATGCATAATAAGGAGTAATAATACTCCTACATAGGAATGAAAGACATTTAACATTGAATGCATTCAGTTTAATATTTGTAGCAGGGTCAATTAAACTAAACCAGGAAATGCACGTGAAAAGTACATACCTTCTAAGTATGACGTGAACATATTAAATTATTAAATAAATTCGTGCACTCCGGTAGTGCCAACTACTTTTGCATGTATATGACAAGTATCTCAAAATAACGTTAATAATGCAGCTTTAATTAAGTAATGAATTTTTAACTAACGTTACTTCCGACTTCGCTTACAAAAATACCTGAGCTTAGTCTAATTGTATAATATCCGTATAGAAATTACCTGCAATATCTATATACTATAATAAAACAGTAAAATAAATTTGTCTGTACATTGAGTATATTTACAAAAAACTAATCTAGAGTGACTCAAAAACAGTAACTGAGTACGAATCTACAATTTTTAAAAATTTTGTATGTCTGTTTGTCTGTCTGTTTGTCTGTTTGTCTGTTTGTCTGTTTGTACACGCTAATCTCCGAAACTACCCAACGGATTTGAATAAAACTTTTTTTATTCTATAGCTGTTAAGTCTGGGCTTAAACTAGGCTATATTTTTTTCCGGAAAATATAGCAACGAAAGTTTGTATGGATTTTTTTTTAAATATCAACCGATTGGTTTCAAATTTATAACAAATATCCCTTACTTAAATTAAATGAATACGTGTCTCCCAGTTTTCCGATATTTGATCAAGAAAATAAAAAAAAGTGAAAAGAATGTACAAAATTTGAGTTTTTCAAAGATCGTTCACGGGCGACTCATGATTGATATCAACGTGGTTTTGAGAATATAACTTCCTCAACATACTGTTTACAATATAATTTCACAGATTTTTCAATTTCGCTCTACAAAGGGTACAAAACAGGGAAGAAACTTTGAACCAAAAATACCTAAACTTTATACGAGTAAGTAAGTACACATGCTATATTTTTTCCAAAGTGAAACTCGGGCGGGTTTGAATTAACATTGAAGATCTAAGATACAAAAAAATGCAAAAAAAAATTAATCAATCAATCATCATCAGTCAATCAATCTATATCTATACTACTAAATAAAATTGAAATGTCTGTTTGTAATATTAAAATAACCGCTTTTTACTAAATGCATACGTATGTATACACGATACACATACCGAAATGACATTTAAAAAATTTTTTGTCTGTCTGTCTGTCTGTCTATTTGATCCGGCTAATCTCTGAAACGGCTGGACCTATCTTGACGGGACTTTCACTGGCAGACAGCTGATGTATCAAGGAGTAACTTAGGCTACTTTTTTTTTACTTTCGTTTTGGCGTAGGTTTCCCGAAGCGAAGCGAGGGCGGGTCCACTAGTATGAAATAATTCTGTACCAACCTGTACTTAATAGGTAGGACATTCTTTGGAGAGCCATAAATATTTTGACATCTCAGACCAGAATAAAAAATTTAAATATTTCGACGAAGGAAGCAATAAAACTTTTATCTCCAACAAATTTTTTTACGTCAGAGTTAATCAACAATGAATTTAATGGAAGGCATCACGTTGTTATAAGATTTTAATACGACAAAGACAACTTTACAGCCTATTGGGATTTAGAATTAAAGTTTTGTTGCCGAAAACCTAATCTCAATATACCTACGAGTAGAGATACTAACTCTAAATGGAGACGATTTATTCACATACGTAATGTCGTTTTTCCATCGCGCGAACTACCTGCGAGTTAGTCTTTCACCTGACCTTGTGATGTTGGTGCGACCGCTACCTGCGGACTCTGATTTACGTCACTAAAATGTCGCATTTATTTTGTTACTCCAACGTCGTTATTAAAGGAAATGTTTATGCGAGGAGGAATATTAGAGCCATCGTGTTTTAAAACATCTCGTTAACGTTACTGGAACAATGAGTAGGTACCTACCTATCATTGACAGAGAATGGACAGTCAAGATTAGTGAATGTAGAAGTAAGTAAACGAGCAGACAATTAGACATGGTATTCGATGATAAGAAACTATGTATAAGTCCACTCATGAGCATTCGTAATATTCTATGCTAGATTGTAGCAGTTTGTTAATACGTTCTTTAGTGTTATTACCAATTTCTAATTCATAGGCGGTTAGAGGGATAAATAAGTTGCGTTACCTCATTCAAAGATTTAGCGGACACTAAATAATCGTTGTTAACGGAGGTAATTTATTGAACAACTTGTTTTTTATAAGATTTTGGTAATATTACATAATGATATAACTGGTTTATCACAAGGTTATTTATAACTAGGCAATTATTAATCATGCCTAGTTACAAAACACTTTATATCTAAAAAGATAAATATTGTGTCACAGACTTAACGAATTAAGGAACAAGTCCAGTAAAAAAATGTAAAGTAACTAAAATATTTTGTGTTCTAGTGTTTTATGAGAAAGATATTTATGAATGCAAAAAACTTATTAGTAATTTATTTATCATCAATAAAGTATCTAAACCTACTTAATTCTAAATTCAGACTGAAAAGGATCAGATTAAAAATAATGTTTTTGCCTTTATGCTAATTACTATCTTAAATTTTTTAAATTAATATATATCCGAGTAAGCTGCAAAAAATCTAATTATTGGAGTGTAATCACTAGACCATCATTGCTCTTATACCAATAATAAAATATCATAACAAAAAACGAGCGAGGAAACCTGTAATTGACAGGCAATTTCTGTGCTATCGATGTGGAAAGGGTTAGCAAAAAAAGAACGAAATCTCAATTTATTGGAATAAAAAATAAATTTCTCGCGCCTTAATCTAAAAAGGTAAATTGGAGAACCTAATCCTGGGAGATAAAAAGATGCTTCTTAGGTATCTAATGTTATACTTAATAGCAACGTGACCCATCAGGTATTTCAATAAAGTATATCTACAACAACAGCTGCAACAGCTTTAGTTACGTTCAAATCGAATATTCCTTTTAATCCCATTCTTACTGAAGTTGACAATGAGTAACAATCAAAAATACTATTAGGTATGCATTATGCACGGCATTTATATTATTTCATGATTCGAAATATATATTAAATAAGTCTTTAATATCACTGCTTGATAGGTTTTTATTGATTGCCATAAAATACGGGCAATAAAAAGACGTCATAATAAATAATACTCTCGAGTACTGACAGGGCTGTAATTTAGAAGAGACATAACTAACGCCACTGCAAATGTCCATTCGAATGACGAAGTTAAAAGCACAGCTTACAGTAAGTTAAAAGCATAGACTGCAATTATACAATACAAAGCAAAACCACAAGTTCCACAGAGAAATTGAAAACCAAAACCAAAAGCAATAGGAAGATATAAGATTAGGTATGGTGAGGAAAATAGAGAAAAGATGACGCGAAGAGCCGGCGAACATGTTGTTCAATTCATATTCAATTTCGTAGAAGTAGGTACCTGATTCAAACCATCATCATACAAAGATTGTGACTGAAAGTCTCTACTTTGTCTCTACTTTATGCATCTCTTTAAATCCCTGATTTCGTTAAACTGATACTGATAAAATAAAAAATAAATTTGTTTATGAAAAGAGCAATAAATCATTTGAAAATTCCAAATACGCTGTCAACGCTAAACTTGTACCAAACGTGAAGAATTACTATTCGGTCGCGGCCAACCTCGTTCACGGTCTAGGACGTGGATCGACGAGTTGTGTATTGCCAATAAATCACGATTTTCCGTTTCATTCGAAACACTCGCGGTGAACTTTTAAAACAAGTTTTATTTTTACGATTTATACCTACTATTATCTATCTATACTTTTATATTCATACGTGGAGGCCTATTTTGGTCTCCTTTTTAAGAATAATGCAGACACGTATGAGTTTGAGATGTGACTGCTAACCACAGAGCAAGGAATGTATCTGTATCCACAGAGCAAGGAATGTATCTGTATTACTTCTTTCCTCCGTGCTGCTAACACAGGCTGCTTTTGATATACAATAGAGTCGTCTTGTCACACATAAATGTCAGACGGAACCGGAAACAGCTCCGTTAAAGACAGTTGACGTTGACATTGATATCTGCCAGGGATAAAGAAAAAGTCTATAGTCTATAGTTTGACAGGACTTATGGTTAAAATTCGAGAGTACAGCGGGGTCTCTAGTATTTATAATATTGCATACAGAAGTGATCGGTAAACAGACGTAAAGTAGTGAATGGCCTGCAATTCACGAAGTAATATAGAACATATTAGGTATCACAACTTGTGTTTTGGATCAAGCGATTTGATGTGATTATTATAAAGTAGTTTATATTGTTACCCGATTCGCATTCGTTTATGACAATAATGAGTGAGAGGTCCCTGACATATATTACCAACCTTATTTAAACTTGTTATATTGTCATTGTAACAATTTAATCGTGTATTATCGACTTCACTGAGTCAAAGACGTCGAACGTTATCGGGCTTAACATGACTGTAATGTTTTGATGGGAAGTAGGTAAAAAAATTCTTAATTAAAAAAATAATTAAGTTTGTACTCACTGACTGTTGTGAGACTGATAACTGAATGCTACATAAATATAGCCGTTTAGGAGTTTGTATGGTATCCTACTTCCTACTTCCTACTAATATTATAAATGTGAAAGTTTGTAAAGATGTTTGGATATTTGGATATTTGGATGTTTGGATGTTTGGATGTTTGGATGTTTGTCCCTCCTTCACGGTCTAACCGTTGAACGGATTAAGCTGAAACTTGGTACACAGATAGGTTGCATCCAGGAATAGGACATAGGATACATTTTATCCCGATTATAGGTTCCCTTGGGACGAAATCAATATTTTGTTTATCGACTTTTGCGCGGGCGGAGCCGCGGGCATCGTCTAGTTAATCCATATTGAGGACTTTACACTATTATTATTCCTTTTTAAACCTTCCATGCATCAGAGTTGCAGTTGAGTTTTTTGTAGATACAGGGTTAGAAAGTATTGCGCATGTGTAAAATACGATACATTAGTCTCTATTCGTTTTCCACGAGTAAGTCAGGTTGGCCGAGTGGACTATGGCGCCAGATCTACAGTTCTGGTTCCCGTTAGGGAGCGTGGGTTCGAATCCCACACCTGACCTTCCCCGTGAGTCGTGTTTTTTGACATTCTCTTTTTGAAAAATTACTTATTCAAATTGACCAGACACAGTGTAAAATATACAGATTTATTTTGTGAGAAAATAAAAGCTATATCATGACAATAATGAAGCAAAGAAAAAAGTCATTGATTTCAAAATAAAATATAGTAATAACGGACTTATGAAATATTTATCGGGCAATATAGAAATGCGATATTTAAATCGATATAAAACGCGAGCATTTATGTGCAAACGTCACATTTCGTCGACGATATCAATTTCGTTCCGCGTACGAATCGCGTAATACGAGTACGTGGGTCATGGGCGCTTTCAAAAAACATCGTGTGCAAAGTCACTGAGTCCTGGGTTCCAAACCTGGGGATAGTTACCCTGCAAAGGTAAATCAGTAATTTTAGGGGGGTAATGAAGGACCTAATTATTAGGATCGTAAAATAACGAAAATATAGAAAAAAAAACTTTTGACAACATTTTAAAAACAATATTTTAAAGGGAGTAAAATCAGTTTTCCTCATAGGTCACAGGGGTAATATATATATATATATATATAGGGGTAATATATATATATATATATATATATAAGGATATTGAATGGGTTAGGGAGCCACTGCTCTAAGGATATATAAAGTTGATTTACAACCAGATTCTAAAACTCCTAAGAGAGTAAACATGTTATTTTAATAGCCTCGCAAATGTGCGCCTGCCCAGATAGCATTGTTACACGTGGCGAGTGAAGGAAATGAGTTGTTTTCTTCAAAGAATTAAATTGTAACGTCAAGGTACTTCAAGGTTGTACTATGTTATCGAGGAAGCATGATGTTTCTTAAAATTCAATTTACTTAATAGTTTGTCTTCGACACATTAAGTGTTATCTTTCAAATGAAAATTAGTTTGGATTTAAAAGACATCTTGCACTAAAAAGTTATTAAGGGAGTTTCTCGCATCTATCTCTGTAAATATGACTTTATGACAAAGATGCTTGGAAATGAACAGCTCTGCTACCAATTTCGCTCAGGTTATTTATTTAAAAAGATATGCGGGGAAGTTTCTTTCCCCTTTTTTCTCTTCCATATGCTTTAGCACCTTTACGAAATGGAGGTGGATTCAAAAAAAAAAAATTGACGTGCATAAGTGCATCATTGATACCTACATGAATAAATGATTTTGAATTTTAAGTATACATCCGCAGCATAGTAATATTGACGATTGCCGCAGTGGTTACCATGCAGGATCGATGTGCAATGGGTTCTGGTTTCGATTCTTAGCGAGGTAGAAACTAGAATGATGTTTGTGTTATTATTCTAAGATGATGTGACTATTTATGTTCGTTGCACCTAAGACACAGGGAATCCTATTTTGGAGCTCTGAGTTTGTAGAGTTAGACCACAACATTATTACCTCTTTATATTTGTGGTTAGACTTTGACTAAAGATACGTAGGCAAACTAGTTTTCCGGGTAAAAACATAATTCAATGTCAATGAAAATCTGTTTACAAGATCCAGTTCACGTTATTACTGTTAATTACCTATATTGTCTCATGCAAAATAACCTGACATTAACAATGGTGCGACGGTTCCATGTGAAGGTCGAGAATGAGTCATCATTTCAGTTAGATAACGAAAATCTACGAATTATGAGAATATCATTGGCAAAATATTATTTAATATTTATATGGAGTTTTTAAACACTCGAGTCAGCACTTTCTTTTGACCATCATGTATCATCTGGTTTAAAATTGCTCAATTTAAAAAGTCCATTAACGATTACATAATCATACTTGTATCGTTACTTGCAAACTATTTCCTAATCTAAATCTACTAAGTACGAAAATTCTATGCGATGATTAGTATAGTAACTATTATAACTTATCATTGCAATGAATTTTCGTACTTAGTAGACCAGTTACTACATTGAGTAGGAATATTTTTATGCTTCCCAAAAGATGTGATTTCTTTTTCTTAATTCAGCCTGAGTGTAGTTGACGTCAAAGCTTATCTGAAATTCGATCGCAAAGATTACCTTAACCGCCTTTACAAGCCTTTGTTATTTTTAATATCTACTGATTTTTTTGGATGTTCCAATTGGTATGTAGGTATTTAATAGGCAGGAAGGCACTTAAAAAGTAATCATAAAACATTTATTTACTTCATAGTTCTTCCCCTCTTAAATGTGTAGGTAATGTAATTCGTTGGATATTATAATTCTTTATTAAACTTCTGAAATTAGTGTATACGAGAATGCCTATAGAAAGGCTTTTGAATTAAATTTGTGGAGTCTGTGAATGCTCGTATTTATGTTCAGTCCGCTGTCCAGTACCGCGTAAATAATTGATCTGATTTTAATTAATGTATCTGACTAGTAAAGGCTTTCAAATACTCAATATTTATAGGAACAAAATAAATGTAACGGATATTGATGCAAGAATGCATGGGGTATTATAGAGTGGGATGTGAAATAACAAAAAGAGAAAATTCTGATTTAATACAGCGTTTACCGAATGTATTATTGCTTTAGTACTTTGTCGGTATACTTCACAATTCTAGACAATTCTACTCGTTAGTCAAAATACATTATGTGGCTTGGCCAACCGGACGTATCTAATGTGAATAATGTATGCACTGTTCATTACTTTTCTGTTATACAATAGGCACATACATATTTTAGCTAATATGTAGAGTTTGGAAGTTAGGGTATGTAGTGTTAAAAGCTACTAGGGTCTTGTCTTGACAACATTTTACATGAAACTGTTATAAGTATGATAGAACAGAAAGAAATAGAAAGAAAAAATGGTTCATACGACAATATCATTTGCATCTAAATTGATCTGAAATAGGAGATAGGTATTTTTTTTTAACTTATACAATGTCCCATGTTAGGTACTCGACCTATCTGGATTTAGCAACTGAAGTTTGCTGTTGGTTATTGAGGTTGTACACCTACGCGGTGGGATGGCAAGGCAATGTTTATGACATTAATCAACTCTAAGGAATCCTCGCCTGAGGGAATGCTGAATTTGTATAAGTATTGTTGGAATGTGAATAATAAGTACACAAACGTGATTATATTTGTTGGAAAGCATAATATTATGAATACCTAGCGACACGCCCTCGCTTCGCTAAAATAGTCATCGTTATTTCTAATACAAGTGACATTGGAATCCCTTTACGGATTTCTCATTATTATTTGTCAAAGAGTCAATAATAAAAAAATGTTTTTGAATACCCATTTCAAACTAACTTTTTGTAGAATTAATACGAATAACGAATAGAGCTAATATACAAAATAAAAAAAATATTAATTTTCATCGATAAAATAATGATACAACGTTAACAAATCGTAAAGGTAGAAAACTAAAACAACTTTAAAAACAGAAAGCTTTTAAATGTTTTTTAGTATCTAAACTTATTAATTCATTTTATCAAAGGTTGATTAGTGAATAAAGACGAGTCGATATTTTAAGTTATGCGGATCCTAAAGCAATAAAAGATACTCCTCAGTTTTTCTTTAATATTTAAATTTCTATTCTCTATCTTATCTTTCACTTTTACTGTGAGGTACAAAGTAGGTAGTCGTTAAAATTTAAATGTCAAAGAGTGGCGTTATTTAAAAATTGACACTTTTTTTACAAGAACGCAAGACACTTAGATAAAGAAATATACAGAAGCAATGTTTGGAACAAAAAATGAGGTCAATTTTCCCCTTTTTTACGATCTGACGTATGTCACCGAGCACGGTCTGCTTAACAATGTACCAAGAAACGTTATCTTTTGTTACTAACGTTATGTTTTTCCTACTACGCCTTTTTGTTCTGAAGACTGAGTCTATATATTTTTTGGTCTATGGCAAGAAAGTAATCGTTTCGAAAACTTGAATGTTGTTGGTAGTGTAAGCCCTGTAGCCATTACGGTAAAGACGGAACTGTAATAGGCATATCATTAAGCTTCGATTTGTTTTTTACGAGTACATAACTATATTTCACTTTAAACTTTTACTATCGCTATAAATCTTACAATCACAATGTTGTAGAACTTGACCTTCATAGGAACATGTTAGAAACAATGCCTAAATTGTGCTGATATTGTATCTTAGTTATGAAATGTCACTCAATGAACAATCAAAATATGCATTTATTATAACACAAGGAGATACTGTTCCTAATTACTTTGCTCAACATTATTCATGAAACTAAATTGAAACAAAACTAAAATAAAGCTTATTCTATTGACATTTTCTAGAACAAACCAACCGAAACACACAAGAAAAACAATTCATCATTATAAGTATCATACAAATGGTTTTTATAAAGACACACGGACATTTAACACTTAATTGCATTAAATATATTAGAGGCATTAACAAAACTAGAACAACCGGTTGCGAACTTTTCCGTTAATTTTACATTTTGTGTTGAGATTTATTTTTTGGGAAAAGATTTTTAATAGCTGGAAAAATAGGCTGGGCAAAAACGTCTAGGTATATTACATTGACATTTTCAGTTCTGTAATACAAAATAACATACTTTATTACAGACAATACACGTTCTAGATGTGACCATAAATTTTCATTTGCGGGCACACAATAGATAATTATGGAAAGCACAAAGTTAACAGAGTATAGTCAATATTTTTCTGCAAAATAAGGATATTATTTATTATGATAATATATAAGAACAGGACACAGACTGGCACACGGAGGCGAACAAATCGTTCTAGTTCCTAAAGAACTGTATCTCATCTGAATTTAAAGTAGCTCTTAAGTATTCCTACGGAATATTATTTTGTTCTATTTGATGTGGAGAGAAAAAATCTCATACGACCGATTTTATAAGACAAAAAATTTGTTACGTCACATTCAATTACCAGTTAAACTAGTTGTAATCAAATATGATTGTAGGTAATTACACAAAGTTTAATTGTATAAAAGGGCTTACATTTATTCATATTATTAATTCTATTAAATTTTTTAAAGGATGTGGTATGGTGACAAAATAAAATATGTATCTTCCATCATATTCAACCTTCCCAGTCAGAACACTGCAGGCGCGTATGTGTAAGAGATTTGGCATGTATAAAGAAGAAAAGTAGGCATAGTATAAAAACTAATTTTATGTTTAAAAACATGTGTTACATATAATTTATGAAACGAAACAAAAACCTACACTACTCCAGCTTTGTACTCGCACAAATTGTATCGTATCATATAATACTACTATCCTAGATTTCCCTTAGAATACCGCAAAGGATCTTTCTCTTTTTTTCCTACTCGTAGATGGTGCGGGAAACTCACTTGACAGCTCCTTGCAAAGATATGCGATGTAGAGCGTCACAACGACTTGCTGACGCAATTTATAAACCCGGCGTTGAGCACTGATATTAAACTTGTTCTGATGTTGTTCACTACGTCGCGCGTGTGGGAAAACTCTTTGCGCTTTAATTCAGCTGGGATAGAAGGATTACTACGGCTAACAGCAAAAAATTCTGTGGTAGTCGTGTTGACGAAAAACTGTAGCTTATTTTTTGCGAAGTTAAAGTCAGGGCTTGAAGATTTTAGCATCTGATTTATATCGGTATTAAAATAGTATAGATAACACAGATAGTCAATAAAACAGAAATATTAAAAATCTACAGTTATAAAATGATACTAAACTTACAGTAATTTGGCTGTATTCTTATTACCCACACAGTGTGAAAAAATTGTAAGAGGTGGTTTACAACCGCTAATACTTGTCAGTATTTTCTTGTTTAACAAACATTCAACATTGTTGTTAAATATAACTTTCAGTTATCTTTTGTACAAGTTTTCGTTTTAATGGAATATTCCATTCCAGAAAATCATTCAAGAAGCATGAGCCACTGGTAGCAATCTTGGATGCATGAATAAGGTATAAGAACTACTCGTACACCGAGAATAAAACTATCTATTGAACTCGAGGGGGGAAGCTACGTAAGGGTTATCACCAAGGCTAATAGCATCTCAGGGTTACCGATAAATATACACCTTGGGTATCGTGATACAAACTACTGCCTTTACAAGGCAACACGGCAACCCCGCCCTTCATGAATACAATTAAAGTAACTGTATCAACTAAGTATTTAAAGTCTAGGACGCTCTTCATCATCTGCTATTTACCATAATCAATTATTTATGCGATGTTCTAATTTGTCACGCAATAAGGTTTACTATTCAGCCTTAGATGTCACTGCCATTTAGTTTGTCTACAGACGATAACAACCTTGTATTATACTAGTAATTCGCCCTCGTGTTACTTCGGAAAATCTATGCCTTGGTATCCGCAGTAATCCGCTCCCATGACAATGCATCGTTGTACGATGGCTGCCCATTTTATTTTATGAAGCATTTTCATGTTCCTCTTTGATTCTTTTTAAGATTGAGGAGTCATTTTGCTGTTTGCTCTAAATTTAACAGGTAAAAAACTGATTGATTTCCAAAAAAATACAATAATAATTATATTCACACAAAATGAACCTATTATAATAACAGATACTCTTCAAAGCTACCTACCTACATTTTGAAATGATTAATTTCAACTTATTTGATTGACAGGATCGTACAAAAAAATACTCCTACGAGTCATTGACATGCACTTCATAGTTTTTGTTCACTATGCTAGTCTAAATCATATACTCAGTGTAAGTAGTAGGTAACAATTTTTTTATATTTGTTTCTACCACATTCTACCAACCAATATGGTTGATTTTAGCGAAGTTTTCCCCATGTAAACAAGATTTACGACCACTAAGTAAGGTAAAAAACAACAAGTTAATATCATACCTTTACTAAATAAATTCTTTAACCAATATAATAAATTATGAGTTAATTACATACATACCTAAATTAATTACAAGCGTAACAGAATGTTAACTCATTTTGTCAAGGAGAGAGTTGTTTAAAAAATTAGTAGGTACCTACTTAAGAGTAATTCATACTATTTTATATAACATTGTTACAGAATTCTCCTACTCTCCTAATTTAATATTAAAATAACTTTCTATCATTTTTTACTTTTATTGGTATCTATTTGGAGTATTTGGTATCTACTTACTACCTTTATCGGTTTACATCAGCTTTTACATTCCACATAGTACATCTTCTACATATTATACAAAATAATGACTAAGAACATCGGCAATGATAACTGGAATTAACAAAACGATTAAAGTCAATCCAACAAAAAATACCTACAACCCGTTTGTATTTCGTCCGGTCATAATAATTATTAAGATACCTCGTGTATCACGTGTTCACGCCGCATGCTTAGAATTGTCACAGATTTCATACTAAAACATTGTTTTCGTGAGATGGGTAACGAACAGGTAAAGTTCGGTAATACTAATGTTATTTGTAGCAGCGCTGCATTTTAAAAATAAATACGTCATTGTAGGCATTTTGAAAAAAAATGTACTTACCTCCTTACCAATGAATGCGAGAAGTCGCTTGACAAAGATTCTTACAATTTTGAATTTAGAACCTATTATTTTTTATGGTGCGTCGCCAGCATCTTTGAATGGCTAAGGTTAAAAAAAATCCGCTCGAAAAGTATCTCAACCTATCATTTCTTTAAATTAGGACCTAAATCATATTTTTAGGCTATGTTAGGACCTCGTAAGACCAATAAAAACTATTTTGTGAGAACAAAACGATTATCGTGAACAAGGTTTAAGCGAATCGCTGTGTTTAGGTATAATGTCGGATGTACATTAATAGGATTTTAATGAATAGAAATTATCATACCTGCATTCTGCAGGTGACAGTTTAGTACCTGCACTTAATAACTTTCATGTTCAGGCCCTTGAAAATCCATTTATTGCGAGCAATGCGGGCAATAAGGCCTTTCGACATAATGGCCACTCAGTGAAATAAAGAGGAATAAATTATATAATATAGCATCACGTTTTTGATTATAAATATAACGTACTAACTACCTAATAAAAACGTGATTCATTCTCTTGCCTCGTTTCTTCGAAGATGAAGTTTCTTTATTAAAATAAACAGATATTGTTGTAATTTTGGAGCGTAATGGCTCTTTCCATTTTTCATTCCAAGTTAAATTCGTCGGGTCGTAGCGCCCCTTGCCGAACAAAGACAAGACTACGGCGCCAGGCTCTCCATGTTTTTAACGTAGAGGTTAATCCTGACGAACTCTACATTTTTGTTTTTGTAATAGGCATTCGGGAACTTAGTGTATCGTATTTTGTATTTAATGTAAAATTGTTTAAATGGTGAGAAGAGACTAAATAAAACCGGCCAAGTCAGAGTCGGACTCATGCACAAAGGGTTCCGTACCATCATATATAAAATAAAATAACTGTTGTGAATGATACATGAAAAACAAAAACACGTGGTGGTAATTATGGGGGTTCCCTTTAATATATAATTTTTATCTTTAATATTTTGTTGTTATAGTGGAAACGGAAATACATAATTTGTGAAAATTTCACCTTTCTGGGTCTCACGGCTTATGAGATACAGCCTGGTGACAGACAGGCAGATAGCGGAGGCTTAGTAATAGGGATCTTACATTTTAGGTACGGGACCCTAAAAATGGTCTATGCCGATCCTTAAAGATCTATTCAATAATTCCAAACACTACAGGCACAAACAGAAAGACAAAAATGGCGAATCTATAAGAAATAACATTTCTGTATGGAACCTTAAAAACGAACATATGTCGTGTTGTATATAAAGGTCGCCTTTTCTCCAACATCGCGAAGGCAAAGTTTACCTTAAGTACTTTTGTTTTACATTGTGCTATTATTAAAAGATAATTAGGTAATGTTAAACGTAAAGAAATTTTATTGTAAGAAAAATGTAACCAAAGAGATTGAAGTTACCAACCTTGACAAATGTTTTATTATATTCTAATTCCATGTAATTGCTTCTAATTCCGTATAACGTGTAATGGTAACAATAGTACATACACAATGTAATTTTATGGTGTGTCATTTGACGTACTTATACATATCTAATAGACGATCTATCTAGACAGTAATTTTAATAAGACATATCAGTAGTTTCGACTTCGGTTATATAATCTAAAATATAGGTGTTATTAGATTTATAATTATTATTTTTATTGAGATTTGTGAAATACGGCCAAAATGTTCAATTACAAGATCACCAACAATACTACAAGATTCCGAGTAATATCTATACATTATTATATTGCCTATATTAAACGTTTAAAGATATTTTGTTTACTTTAAGGTTTTTAGGCATTCAGAGTTGAACGTGCAAATCTTTTTTTATAACTGCCCAAAAAAGGAGTGTAATATTTTCAAGGTTCAGTTAATTACTTAATAATATGTTTTCAAGGTACGTGGGTGAATTTTTATATAACATTTATTTTATAATTATGGTACAGTTAGAATGCTTAAACTAACTATTTTTTTTTTGGACACGCGGCTGTATGTCATTTTCAAATGTGGCAAAAAACATTTCTTAAATAAAATTATTACGATAGTTAATTATGGGCATTAAATTGAAGGTCTTGATAAGTTTCATAACTTATAGTATAACTATCGATAAATATAAAAAACTTTATGTAATTGTAGGTACATTTTGAAATATCTTTACAGATAGGTTACTTTATAGTCAGGGAGAATGCAATTGACTGTCTTGTAATTCGTTCCAAAGTTTTCTTAAAGGTACCTTTTTAGATTTTATATAAAGTTAACTTGAACCGAATAGTTTATTTTTGAAAATTATGTTTTCTTACCCCTAGTTACTGGAAAACCAATTTGGCGTTTAAGAAAATTGGCGGAGTAGAGTTCAGTGTCCCTGTTCCGCATAAATTTCAATTCAATGAGGTCTTTAGCTTTGTAGGAAGTTTTTAACTAAGGGCTACCGTCAAATGCGTTCCAAACGAAACTACTATATGCCATTTAAAAACTAAATAGCGATAAAAATATGTAATTTTTTGTAGCTTATTTAATAACGATCTTTTTTGTATCATTGCCGTCAGATCAAGCTATTGTAAGAGGCGAAAAAATTGGCAGCTGGGTAATAGGGCTTCATCTACATAACTTTTATTAGAAAAGAGTAATTCTAGTAACAGAAGCACTCTATTAGCTATTGCGTAGTTCTTGATTATTAATTTAAAGAAACTGTTCCCAGTGTTTTGTGCCACATTTCATTCCCACGCTTTGAATATCGCTACCGCAAGAAAATTCTCATTTGTTGTTACCGTCCATTGAGCACGTGTAGCTGCTCTAAAAATGCTGTAAATCTATAGTAAGTGAGAGGTTTTAGAACAGTAAAAAGGTTACTATTTTCAATCTCATACTATTTCGAAGTGAATTTTTCTGAAAAAGACGAATCAAATCGATAAGATAATGTAATAGACGCAATCTTCTGATTCAGATATGGATAGACTGTGTGTGATTGCAGAAAAGTGTTGGATAACGCTGTAATAGTTGTTGACAAGCTAGTTTTGACTTTGAATGGTTACCAGCCTCGGCTCTCAAAGAAAACTAGCTTTGCTTTGGAAGCGTCTGTCCTGAAAGCTAAGGCAAAAGGCAGTGTGGTTTGTGGCACCGGTTTGCGGGTTCAGATTTCCCTATTTCTATCACTACTACTAAGTAGATAAGTGTGAAGCAGAATTAAAGGAAGCCTGTAGCAATGATAATTCAATACCTCGAAAACCATTCAATTTCACGTTTATAAGAGTGAGACAGTGCAAATTACAGTAGGTACATTATTTGCTGATAAATTTTAAATTTTCCGATTTAATTATTCTAGCGAAGCAGGCGTATTTAATCGGTTAATGTGTTCAAGTGAATCTGTAACAGTAGATTATATGAATCCGAAATATTCAAATACAGCTGCTGACCTTAATAATGTGTTAAATGTAAATAAAAACATCTGTGACGTGTCTTCGTACCAGTAGATTGTTTAATTAATTGTTTAAAATGTTGTGGAAAAACAAAAATATCATTTAAGAGCATGGAGTTTTTGGGGTTCGTCTATAAATCGCTAGTATTTTAAAGTACCTATGTTTTACCCTGTTTATTAGGTGTATTTAATATCAAGGTTGGTGTTAACTATGGCTTATGTTTATCCTCGAAATTTCACACTATAATAAAATTATAACTGAGTATAAATTACCCTTTACATAGGTATACCCTTCTAATAGGTACCTAATAGTGAGTATACTAGGTATATTAATTATTATTTTAATTATTATTATTATTTTAAAGATATCCAAATGCACCAAATAAATAAAGACTCTCTAATCAAAAAATATACTTCCACTTTGTATATTATTAATTTAATTATGATAATTATAGTATATTATAGTTTTTTACCCTGGTTAGTTCAGCTGATTTAAAATTGTCAGTTAAGTAATCTTTACATTTTATTTATATTATTGCAATAAAATGTTCTACATTCATCTTTTACAATTGAACGCTTCTTGATACAGACGTTTTCCGTTTCTAACTTATACAATAAAAAATATACAAAATATGAAATATTATTGAAATACTTCATATTATGTATCCGATAGACTTACCGAATATAAATATTGAAGCGATAAGTGGAATTCCAAATACGTAATTCATTTTACACTACACTATTTTTTTTTCAATATTTAACAAACTTTTGATATAATAACGGGCGGAACGAGTGCTGTCTCGTCGATTTATTCAGATATGTGTTTGAGTCGCGAGTTTATAAGAAAGCCTTATGCGCGGAAAAACATCTGTAAAAAATATTATGGTGTGCAAATGTGCGAAGATATGGGACCATACAGTTGTTACATTTTATTCGATTGCACGAGAATACGGGGAGACATGTTTTTCGAGTAGGTATGTATGTAATATATAGGTACTTTGTATCGCCTTTTCTTTACGTGTAGAGTACGCCAAAATAACACCTTGAAGGATTTCTACCAACATGACGTGTCATAGGATGTGTGTTCACTGTAGGAGTGACATAGTTAGGTACTATATAATTTTTCAATTTAATTTCATCATAAGATTCCAAAAATTTTTAGTAGTCGGGTTTATCGAAGTGTGTCGATCTATTTAGGTTTTAGGTAACTTTAAGGAGCTACTCCCTAATTATGAAAAGAACATTAAGAAAATTATGAAATAACAACAGTTAAATTTAATTAGCTTAGTTAAAATAATTTGGAGTTTTTGAACACCATGTGTGTGTCATCTTCATTTCTTAACACACACAATAAGCTAGATTTCAGCTAAAAAATAACATTTTTTTTTTACTGAATGATTTATACAACTCGTTTCTTTAATGTAAATTATGCTATGAACCTGTTCTCAGATTAACGTATGTGTTTAATAAATAAATTAATGGATGTTCATTTTGTTAAAATCCGGTATAATAGAAGCAAGGAAAAACTATTTAATAAGAAGGTGGACATAGATGATGGCTGGGGCGTATAGCGGGTTTTTATTTTTTAACTACGTATTTACGTAATGTTTTCTTCATGTTCAACACCTGTTAAAAGTGAAAATAAAAATAATTATGGTAGATATACAACTATTATAAGTAGCAACTTTCATAGGTACCTAGGTCACTTCCTTAATACGAAGCAATATATTTTATGTCAGCCCGTAATATCATAATTTTTTTTCTTTATATTTTGATCTTTTTGTGTTAATTATTTGGTTTAAAAACAGAATTATCCATGACCTATTTAACTATGGTACTCGTTTTTTTATCAAGGTTATAAGAGCAAGATAAGAATACGTTGTAGGCAAAGGAAGCGTGAAGTAGTTTTGATAAAGATATCGCTAGCGGAATTTAGTGTTTACCACTAAAAATGGTCTCATCCTAGGCTAAGTCAAAATCATGCTCGTACTAGGTATAAATTAGTGACAGTCGATTATGCACTGATGTGGATTCCCGTTTACCGTTTAACCGCAGTGCCACAACTCGCTTCGCTCAACACACAGTTTTCACAAAATGTGCGTAAACTTGAATGACTACACAGCAATAAGCTTGTGACTCGACATTATAAAAGTTGGTAGAGTTTTTTCTGCGTCATTTTATTCGACTTGTTTCTTTCGCTTTTTATAATACCTTCGTAATTACTATGTTAGAGTGTAAGAACGTATCATTGTAGAGCGCATCAATTTAATTCCTGATATTTGACGGTTCAATGGTCTTTGAACGGTTTCACAGTTATGCGGGGCAAACAGAATTAGGCAGGTCGTTCAAATCCACAAACCCAAAAAGGAATTTAACTGACGTCGAGATTTTCTATAAGAATAAATTTTATTTTCAAGTCTTTCTCATTGCGTAGATAATCATTGGATAGGTACAGTACAGCAATCAGTAATACACTGGAAACACAATTGCGGTCAAAAAGCGACTTAACCGAAAACCCGTGTTGTGGTATTGGCCATTAACGATTTAATTAAAAATTTTAATCGTCGTTTTAATTTGTTCATAATTATGGTTTGAGGTCAAAAGGTATTATTTATCTTGTGTATCAACATGCTCATCAAATTAATTAATTAAGTAGGCTAAACAACATTCTGGTAATTCCTATTTATATTTAAACGAATTATTTGTATCTACTTATGGCTGATAACTGACGCGTAAGGTACTTACTACTTAATTAAGAAGGATAAATTGAAAATAACCTTGAAAGGAATCGGCCAAGTGTGAGTTGCACTCGCACACGCAATGTCGGTAAAATCAATAATTCAAGCATTTAATAATTATTAATCTGTGATATTTTTATAATGAGCCTTATTGAAATGTGTGACCACCGCTGAAATAATTACCTACCTAACATGAACTTTCACAACTACAATTTACAAGATTGTGACAAGCTCTATACAATAAAGAACGTAACTCGATGAATGTATTGTATTGTTTAGGGGTATATTTATATAGATTACACCTCATATATATATACAAATGTATTATTTTTAAAGGGGTTCTAAAAAAACCGAGCAGGAATTTGAGCGTTATGTAGTATGTCCATTTCCTTGGCGTCTAAGCAGCTTGAAGGATTTCAATATTACGGGGTCTCACTATATTCGTCTCCATTGTGAGAGTGCTGCCACTATTTATCTATTAATTATGTTTTTTTTAAATTAAGGAGTGACTTTTTGTAGTCGGTTTTTTTTCTGTTAAATGTTACTAGATAACTCAACAACTACCATCTAATGTAATGTATTTTGTGCCCTTTGAAGCACGTATACCGCGGATTCATCAGCCACGCTCGATGTAATTCGACAGTCTAACAGAAGAAAGGTCTACCTAAATATACAAGAGCACTTTAACGTCTCAAATATTCTCTGCGTTCTTTGTTGCATTTGTAACTATGCGAATATTTTCGTATAGGTTAGTACCTATATGTATGTGTTTAATTTAACAGGTCCGTAAAGGACGGAGAGAAAAGATTAAGTTCATTAACCTCATGTGAGTAAAACTGCATATCGTTAGGTATAAATGTTTATGAAGTGCTGCTTTAAACGCATACATGCTTTAAGTACTTACCTACTTAATTTTTATTTTCATATTTTAAGTGCAGAAAAAAATAAGCACTAATAATAATGATATTTATGTGGACTATTCGGATGTAATTTGCCCTTTATTTTGTTTCACGAAATTTTGCAGTTCATAGAAATAGAATAGAAAGGCCCAGAACTGTTAGGCGTAGTGGTATACGATAAAGTTTCCTCCAGAATTCTTATAGGAAGGTCTATAAAACATTATTAGGAAATGTTTTGTATATAAACTTTAAGAGTATAATAATATTTTCCTCCTTTCAATAAGCTAATAAAATATAAATAAGCCTTTACTTAACTGCATTGAAATTCGAGTTCTAAGTTTGTTTATAGTCGTTGATGGCTTCTAGATGCAAAT
>LGAG01001242.1:382448-393982 GCA_001278395.1 Lerema accius
ATAAATTAAATTGAAAAAACCTACAATAAATTATTCGATTATGTAGTAGTGTATGTATACTTTGCTAAGGAACCTTGTGTTAATTAGTACATGTACTGAAATTTCGCGATTCATTTATTACAAGCAATACGACAATAACACAGTCCATTTTCGTTTTATGTCACCATAATAATATTTATGTTACCTATCATAAAACGGAAGAGAAAAAAATCATAGTATCGTAAATCCTATATTGTCGTTGACGACTCTCGTCCACGGCAAGGCTCCCATTAGCTGTTGGACGACAATTTTATGAAGTTTTGTGTGCACATGCAGGCTTCTATGAGCGTGCGGTGGCATGTCGATATAACATACTCTATGATACAAAATACAGACGTGTTTTTAATGGAAATTTGTTTGTAAAGCGTAGCAACATTTTTATTGATGAATATAACTATTAGTGAAAATTATTTTCATTTCCCAGCTTCATTCTTCTACGACCTCGTAGCCTAGTTGATAGTGACCCTGCCTGCGAAGCGAGGGGTCCCGGGTTCGATTCCCGGTCAGCAGATATTTATGTGACAGATAAATGTTTGTTCTCGGGTCATGGGTGTTAGTGATGTGTTATTTGTGTTGTCCATGCCACCTGTGACACATGTAATCCTACTGCGGGGGTATGAGTGTGTAAATTTCATAATTATAATCCGTAAAAAAAATTATTCCATTGCAGAAACACATATGTATCACGAGATGAAAATGGATCACCCGACGGTTGTTCTCGGCGCCAAGACCGAGTGCCCAGCGTTTGAACCCCCAAAGAGAAGCAAATCTGTACGTGGAAAATATTGCAAATGTTTCTTATTCAGAAAATAAATTTTGTGAGTACCTAGTTGCCTGGAAAAAAATAGAAATATATCCTTTATCAGAAATTGCGTTTCTTTTAAAGGAGATGGATTTGACAAGGAAACTCACTGAAAGCTACGACATGCAGGAGAAGTTGGTCGCTGATAATGCTGACTTAGAAGTCAAAAGGTTTGCTTATTTTTGACTAAGTAACTATCTCATTCATTTTCTCAGTTACCTATGCAGAGTTTTGGGTGATATTAGATTAACTTAACGAAAGAACGGTGTTCTTAATAAAAACATTGATAGTGAAAAACTCTTTTAGAAGCAAGGATAATTATTCATAATGATAAGTAGCTTACTTAAGTAATAGTGCAGAGTCTTACTCAAAATGTATTTCTTTTTAGATTTTTATTTATAAAATAGGATAAGAGATACATCACACCCTAATACAATATTGTCATATACAGCATAAGGGCGAATTAAGTAGGGCAAGAAATGTCTTTTAACTCCATGGAATGGCTCTCTTTAATGACGTAAACATTATGTGACCACACTAGCCCACTGTAGTTTGGTAGTAGGGGTTGTGGTTAATCCAAGTGTTGGAAATTTTTAGGCTACTCAAAAGCCTCCAATATGCGAAATTATATAGTTTAAAAAAGGGTTTGTAATTAAATGACATGCATAATTGGCATACCTGCCGTCGTATCATGAACTTTTTTAAAATAGGCGGGAACTACGAAGACGAATCTAGTAAATAAGTTTTTATTGTGTAAGAACAAGATTTACGTACGTATGTATAAAAATTATAAAATATTTTTTTTTATTAAAATATAGCCTGTCACTTAATCATAAGGTCATATTCTAGTGGTTAAGAATTCTGTCAAAATTTTAAAACAAGAATTTGAGTACTGCCAAATAATTTTATGTGTCAGTTACAATGTCTGTAATGCAACAGTGAACTTAAAATATGCAATATGAAATAAAAACAAAATCCCAAAAACATGGATAACACAAGGTTTGTACTGGATTTATTTCGTTTTACAGATATATATTGTACAAGGAATTAATGACAAAAGACCAAAATTTGGAAACTTGTCGAGCCCAAGTTAAAAGGCTTCAGGGTGAACTGAAACTGATGAATAAAGAAAATGTTCTCCTTAATGAAAAGTTGAATAAAAATAATCCTGAGGTAGTTACCCGGCCATGCCTTTTACAACTAGTAGGCTATGGTTTTTTTAAATTCCTGTATACATTTTATTATTTTATAAGTCATTGTGGCTCCGTTAATTAGTGGTTTTTATAAAATTTTCCAATGAAAAAATTATAGGGCGATGCGGCTGCGATGAACAAAGATTTCCAAAGTAAAAAAAAATCTGAAGTTTGCGATTTGGTAAGAGTTTTCTATAAGCTATTATGCCTATGAATTGTCTGGTTCACTTTATTCAGATTAGGTGGGACATAACTTGTAGGTTTTTTTTTTCTTAAAAATATAGCTGAAATTTTAAACTCTTATAATGTGTTCTTAAGGAAGAAGAAATTATTAAGGAAGATCACAAGCAAGAGCTGGTTAATCAACTTAATCACTACAGAAATTTTACTGAAGAACTTGTAAGTTTATGAGTTTCATAAAAAAGTCTGATAACATTTATGAATAAGGTACAACTTCTTATTTAGCACAAGGATAGAAGATACCGTAATTAGTCCGCTTTAGCCAATAAGAAAATAAAGCAAAGATTTAGCATTTTATAGCATTTAAAGATGTAACGTGTAAAATTTTAATCAAAATCATAGTCATGAAATTGTTTTCCCTGATAGATTACTATATTTCTATTTTCAGGAAAAAACCTTGTCAGAATTAGAAATTGAAGTTCGTTATCTCCGTACAGAGATGGATTCCGTAAAGTCATCATGTCGTGGCGGGAAGGGCCAAAACACATGTTTTGAGCAACCGGTAAGCAGGCAGAAGTATAATTCATGTGACTATCCGGTAGCCTAGATACTAGACTACCAGCGAAGGGACGCCCGTCAAATACGGCAAGGATATTTATGTTTCAGATAATTATATTTGTTTTTATCCGTCGGTATAATCCATTTAATGTCGTCCGTTTATTGTCCATGATAACGCGGCGCAGTTAAAAAAGAAAAATAAATTAGTTTTGATTTAATTATAAACTCGTAATTGTTCTAAACAATACCTACAACAAGTTGTAAAATTTTCAAAGCAATCGGTAGCCTTTTCTTAGTTTTTCCTATGTTCTTTTTGTTGCTTGAACATAATCTACGGTGTACTCTTGGTTATTTATTTTCTTCGTGCCACTCATCATCCTAGGGACGCCAAGTGCGTGACAGGCTATGCGCAATACAGGGGGCTGTAGTTGCTTAATTACTCTGTAAATAATTAAAACTTAATAATAGACTTTACAGAATGTTAAAATACTCCGTGATTATAAGCACTGCTGGGCTTACATCCACTTTTTTAATCCTCTTTTCACTTTAATACCTAGTGCGACAGGAAAATTGTAACGAGTTTCGGAGCTTTCCAACGTATAAACGAACAGAACACATAAAAACGAATCATAACTAGGAAGATCGATATGTGCAACAAAGAGTGTTCGTTGCAAGCCCGCATGTAGCCATTTCAATACATTTTTCATTTCGTCCTCTCGTGACGTATACTACAACATGGAAGGAACAACACTTACTGCATTTTTTGTAGTAAAGTTGTTTATTAAATTACAATCATTGGTTTTCTTTTAAAAATTTAAATCAGAATTAGGTATCACTTCAATGTTAGGAACAAAAAAATTTAGTCACTGGTTTGTACGTCACCTATGTGTAATTAAAAAGTAATATCCAATGCAATAAATGCAGTAAAAGTAAATACGCTCAAAAAAGCAGATTATCTCCATACTTCCATTTTATTTTTCATACTATTTGCTCAGATTAAATATAACCCATATTTTGGGAAAAGTTTGTGGTATATTTCCCGGAAATCGACAGTAAACAAAAGAATTCCCGATATTTTGGTATTTCGTTTATTTTGTGTGGTAGCTTTTATTTCTGAAATTTTAATTGATATACAATTTACCTCTAGTTATTAGGAAAAAAACACAAGAAATGTTACCTTATTCAACGTCATTTTTCAGCCCGGAGGACCGCCGGTGCCGCCTATGTCAAAAGCTGTAAGAAACCAATTTTACTTATAAATTAAGTAGTATTTGTTCATTAGAGTTTTGTTTCCCAAGCGCATAAACTTGTATTATTTAATGTCAATAAGTACTCTGATATTAACCGTATCTGGAAGCAAGATTTCATTCGATTGAATAAAATAAAAATGAGTATTTCGTAAGTCACTGTAATTTCCAGGTATTATTACAACACAATAAGAGATGATCTTTATACTCTTATTATAGCAGTCCTATTATACGTAACTCAAAGCAAACGTTTGTATGGTATCATATACAAAGGCCTTTGATATGTACCTATACGATAATCCCTGAGCTTGTTTTGTCATAATACAACTTTCTGTTAGTTATAAAATGTATTCAATATTTTTATATTAAATTATCAGGCTATACTCATGTATAGGTACTCGTATCCCTTCTTATTTATAGTAGACCAGGTGCGTAGAACTTGATTAGGTACTTAAAGAATCAAATTACAATAGATAATTTATTCTTAGGTTTTCTCTTATGAACTTAAAGAAGATAAGGATTAGAAAGAGGCGTATTATTTCATTTAGTAGGGAATGACATTTGAAACCCATTCTTTAATTTAGGTGATTATATTTGTGTCAATCCTACGTGGTAGATCAAGTTAAGTAACGGTGAGCGCAATTGATAAAAGGACGAGTAATCGATATTCAAAAAGTATTGAAGGTTTTAGGGCACCTAGACTTCTAGATTTTGGGTTAGTCATTTTCCTCCATCAATCATCACCACTGGAGCAGCGTGGTAGAGTTTGCTATAACCTGATTATCCAGTCGAGGACGTCGTATTTTCTGGAAAATTCCTTGATACTATTGGAACAACATGATCATTATTTAATAACATTTTTAAAAGCAGTATCAGACAACATTGTTTGTTAATTTAAATCTTATTAAATTTTTTTGCACAAAAATTATCGTTGAACATTTTGTTACATCAAGTAAATAAATATTTCACACGAAATTCTGCGTTTTTAACGTAGAATTTAATTCCGAGACGTTTTAATTAGAGAGCTACTGGCTTAAAAATAACACAAAAGCTGTTATAATGACTGGTCCAGTAAATTCGGACAGAAAAGAGAAACAACCGAGCATTTGTATAGGATTCGATTTCATATATTCTGAAAAACTTCGCCGTGAATTTTAATTTAATTTTATCGGGAGTAAAGGGGTTATGGACTTCAAGAGTCATCTTGAAGAAAATAGTGTATACGTTCTTTGAGGATGTTGTAAAAATACCAAAAAATTACTGCAGTAATAGTGCGACTTAGAAATCTTGTCACATATCACTTGATAAAGAAAACCTTTTATTCAAATACTAGGTAGTACGTGGGAAATCGTATGTGCTATTGATTTTTCTCAGGCGGTAAAATAGTTTGACCTGATTTCGAGTAGTGAACGGAATGTGCACAGCTGCTTGTAGAGTGTCTACCTACAACATTTTTTACTAAATTAATATTTTGTCGCAAATTATCTTCCTACGTAAAGTTTTCGCAGGGATATAAACAGAAACGGATGGCCCATCTAATTAATAAAATGGACAAAAGAATAAAGGGAAAATTGGACTATCGATCATCGATAATAAATTGCTACAATGACAGCGGTTTACACCTAATAGATTATTTTTATTCAAAGTAGAATGAGTAGAATTTTAATGTAGAAAATACTGTTTCTTCTGCTTTAAAACACTTGCTTTTATTGGACGTTGAAGTTGTAACGAATTTGTCTCGACAGCTGGTGATTGTTAGGAATTTGGCTCTTGCTATTTAAATGCGATTTAGTGCATTTTTATCGGTAGAATGCAGTGTGAATACTATTTGCCATTATTTTTGATTTCGCATTCTTTATGCTTGTGTACATTGCGTCATATTGAACTTAAATAGGTACATGGAAATAAATAAGAAAAATAAAAAAAAAACTTTTCTTTCTTAGTGCGGCGTTTGTCCACCATGTCCGGCTCCATGCAACCCGAATGCTCCACCAGTAAGTAGAATATTATTAGTTTATCATAAACCTAAATTTTATTTATGGATTAATCATATTTATAATTATATTTCTAATAAATTTTAGACCCCAGCAGAAAAGGAAGTGCAGAAATTAACAATTCAGCTACGACAAACTGAAGAAAACTTCAAAACTAAAGTTGTTGAGGTAAATTCTCAATCCTGTATTTATTGGAATATGACACTGAATAGTGTTAGACAATAATATTAACTTAATATTTTAGTGTGCCATGCTTAGAGTTGAGATAGTGAAGAAGAAGGAAGAATTAGAAAAAGAGAGATGTCAGCATCGAGAGGTTCAAAACAAACTGAGAGAGTTAGAAATGAAGTTTGAAGGGTTAACGACCCACACTAACATGATGATGGGTACTAAGGAGCAGGCTTTTGAACAAGAGGTCAACGTAAGCGCCTTAAAGCAGTGCTACCGAGAAGCCAGAGAGGAGATAGATGAACTAAGAGTGCTAATGAAGGAACAAAATGATCAGTTGCAAGATTACAGAGTAAAGGTCAGTGTAGAAATCTTTAGTATCACCATCATCACACCCCATAACTGTCCCACTGCTGGGCTCACGTCCTCTCTTACATTGTGAGGGATACAGTCCATAGTAAAGCATGATGGTATAGTGCCGATTGGCAGACCAACGTTCAAACCAATAGGCTATCCCTGCTATTTTGTATTATGCTCATAAAATATTCATATTACAAGACAATTGACTTAACTAAATTGAACTTATAGATGGTTCATAGTAGGTACTAAAATATCATATTCAAACATAGGTACTTAGTTTAAATACATATACACCGATTAAAGTGAAAACAACTTGTCTACTCGGAGATGAGGGTTAATCTGATTTAACAGGGTCATACGAGTATTGTATTGGAATATAATTTCAATGTCAAACTTTAATATAGAAGTACTATCACAATACGTTGTAGACATTTATTTCAATAAAAGTTTAGAAGTTTTAGGAGTCATTAAACTAAATAGAAATTTTATGAATGGTATTTTAGTAATCATTTTAATTTGTAGTATCTCCAAGCTCAGCAATTAGTAGAAGAACAGCGCCGACAAATGGATATGATGGATATGGACAACACAAGAATAAGTGAACAAATCAATCTTGAAATACAAAGAGTGAAAGTAAGAACTTTTGGTCTTTTATAGTTTAGTTGTTTCCTTAGTTTTCTAATAGTTTGGCTGGTCTCTTGAACTATCTCGAGAACAGCACCACCTGCCTGGTATAACTGTAGTCCTAAATCATTCTCGGTTCCTGTAGAAAATCTAAATTGTTTTTATTAAAATCCGTTCACCCGTTTAGGAGGAGTTCAGTGACAAATACAGGTACTCCAGGATTTTATGTATTAAGATAGTGAAAATAAAATGCAACATACTATTTATGGTTTGCAAAAGGTAAGATGTTATGCTCATGAATTTTACAACGATGAAATATTTGCAGCTAAAATTCCAAGAGAAATTGCAAGAGCTCGCGCCCATCCCTGATTTGCTGAAGGCAACGCAGATGAAGTTGAAGGATGCACAGCAATCTCAAGCCATTGCCGAGCACAATGCGGAACAACTTGCCAGGGAATTGAACTGCGCCAGGGAAAAGGTAAAATTATCTAATATTTTTAGATTCATACTCATTATCTATGTTAACCTCAATACGTAACATAAACGATTACGAAATCAATATTTCAATGTAAACTATCTATGTTAGGAATCTCTATCGGTATGTATTAGTAACCACTTAACTCTAAGTGATTACATCCGTATCGATTGAGAAAATGGAAGATAAAAGCGAGACGGCGATGATAAATACAAGAGTGAAAAAGATAAATAAACCTAAGGTTTGCCATCACTTGTAGGAACAGAATAAAACCAACTTTCGTGGGCGTACGCTGAAAGTTATGTATGTATCCGGATTTCCAATACTCGTAAATATTCAGCTTCCAATTCTAACAATAGGCAGGTAGGTATATTTAGCCTTGATACGAGTGTTAGTATGCGTGTCACACATTATATCACATGCGTTATAATATGAAGTCATCGTAAGATTTCCTCGCCTGACATTCTATAATACAAGTAGTACTTTGTGGTTTATATTTATGATATTCTTATCAAATTTGCCTGACAAAATTGCATGACAAAGAAACCTACAATCGAGTTTTTTCTTAAAGTTTATTTGTCACACACGTCAACCGCACACGATCTAATTGTTTGATAAACACGTAAAGTTGTACAAACTGCTTAATCGCCTACAGGCGACGTAGCCCTGGGATTGATAACGACCGAAATACCTTGGTAATTGCTTTAGCTTTTATTTTACGAGACTTCCACCTTAGGTTCTTTTCGGAAAAGGTGTGCAAAAACTTCAGTCGCTTTGCTTAACAATCTTGATCAGGCGTTCACACACATAAACATTTAAATCATTCCAGCATAATAATATACAAAGCTATAGTGATTAGAAGAGCACGCTGAATTGTGACTCCAGTTCCCATTATGAGACGTTTAAAAAATAATAGCTAAGCCATCAAACTACTTTGTAATAGCAAAGGATATCTTGCTATGCCATAATTCCTATGTAGAGATATAAACGTGATATTGAGTCATTTGTTTTAATTGAAACAAGTACTTTGTGTAATAATATTGTTATTTTGTAGGTGCATATACTACTGCACAGTACTACGAAGCCACCTGAGAAAGCACAGGACCGAGGCGCAGATGAGAAGCAATTGGCATTGTTGCAGCAGAAAATAGCGCAACTCAGTGAGGCTAACACATCGCTGAAGAGTGAGATTGAGAGACTCAAGTAAGCATTTTGGCGAATTGGTAGACAATTGGTAAATTGGTAGAGCGTGCGTGACTATGTACTATGCGGAAAAGAAATCCCGCCCTTGTTTCCCAGCGTTCCTGATATCGGGGAAATTATTGTAGTCGGAGTTTTGTTTGATTTTCTATACAACAAATACTATACATAACATTTAGTTTTCTGCACTTCTTTATAAAATTCTAATCTTTGTCAAATCTCCAACTCCCATCCTTGAATTATTTTTCAAAGGGTTGCAAACTAGAACTCGTCACATACATACACAGATTAAGAGACGAAGAAAAACGATAGATTATGCGGTACACGTTTCTCTAACTTGTTTGCAGGTCGAACGTGATTCGCATGGAGGAATGTGTGCTGGCTCACGAGAAGCGATTACAGGAGAAGATGCACGAGTGCGCTCAACTTGGTGGCGAGCTTGACCGCGCTAGGGACGAGGCAGCGAGAGCTTTGCAACGGGCCAACGAACGCACAGACACGATTCGCAAGTCAGTATTACTCTAACAATGTAGATTTAGGGGTTCACTTCATTATCATCGTCATCATCATCAACCAACAACTGTCCCACTGCGCTCGGCTCTCCTCTCACAATAGGTCAGTTACTTACTTGTAATTCTAGACAAGTCAGTACTGACCTAATCGAAGGACACGGAGACGAGTGAAGCTGGTAAGTCATCTATCAGCAAGCGTAGCAATTTATATGTATTTTATAGAACTGTGTGAAAACTGTTCTTTAAGATATTATGAATAAAATGTTTTATGATGAGAGTACAATGGAACAGGCAGAAAGAGATGTAGTTACTAGTAATAAAAATGTAAATCTTATAAAATTGGTCTGTTAAACGAGAACGACAATGTTAAGTAAATGAATACCCAGCTATTTTATTGAAACCGTTCCTTTAACTTACTACAGGTGTATGCAAACTACTGTGGCTGAGTTGGAGAGGCAACTGGCAGCTACTAGAGCACAAGTTAAGAATGCTGAGAAAGATCGTGAGGAGGTGAGGGAATTTAATCATTTACATACACACATACACACACTCACACACACTCGCACACACATACTTATATTCTAAAAAATTCAGGTTCCTTCTGACGCAGTGGTGTAAAAATAAATGATATTTGCAGCTGCAATGCCGAATGCAGTGCCAGATTCAACGTTTGAACGAGAACTTTGAACAAGCACAGCTTCGGGTGCTTGGCCTCCAGAACCAGGTGCAGACGTTGAGGCGAGCCGCGTCCAGTACCGGCGAGGGAGAAGGCGATGGCGGCGACCAACAGCAATGCGCTTGCAAATCATTATTCGACGAAGCATGCTAGATGAAATACAAAACCGTAGTTAAAATTTTACTTTAGGGTTTTAAACTCCCAAGTCCTGGCTACAGACCCAGTACAGGGAAGGAGTACGTTGGACCATTCGAGCTGTATTACGATTACGTGTCTTCTACTACGAAATCATTCAAATATGAACTTTATTTTATCTCGAGTACGGTCGTACGTACGTTGGTACGTAGACTGCGCGCAGTCTTCGCCGCCTCGTTCTCGAGTTTATATTGATACTTTGAGTAAATATTGAAAATTCAATCGTAAACACCACGAAATAAAATTCACATTTCGATGCTTTCGTTTCAGTAGAATTTGAGTAGAGTTCACGTGCAGTTGTCCTAATGTCCTTCTTTGTACAATGACAACTTGTTGCAACAAAGCGAATTTTAGTTGTTCGTACATTGTTATTGAATATTTAAACGCCCTTAGTATATTTCGTTAGCGTATGAATCTTGAACAATCGTTCGTCTAAAACTATTCATGCGTGACCTACTTGTACCACTCCGAAACGTTGTTTGATTAACTGTTGACGTCTCTACAATGCCTGACAAGTTGTTTAATTAACATCGTTTTAGAGAATTTATACAGTTGTTATGATAATACAATTTACAATTTCTTTTATATCATTCTTTGTAATGTCGCTTGCTTTAGATAATTTGATTCCAGAATTGTGTTTTCCTACTAATACGTGTGCGTTACGATAACTAAAATACTGTAGTTACGTTCGTATTAGTATATTTTTTGCTACACGCTCTACTTAGCTAATTTTTTTAAGAATGTACAGACTTCAAATCTTACTTTATTGATTCTTGCGCAATAATTATTATCACAATTATAATTACGAATTTAAAATTCTTCCTTTAGTTAAGTGATTTTTGATATTGTTAAAATTAAATTGACTGAGTAAGCGTAGTGGCATCGCCTTTCGTTATTGTTCTTTTTTGTAAAACAAATTCTTGTAATAAACCGATCACAAATAAGTGTTTGTTTCAATAAATTCAAATATTTTAAGAGTTT
Source organism: Lerema accius (assembly GCA_001278395.1). Lineage (NCBI taxonomy): Eukaryota > Metazoa > Arthropoda > Insecta > Lepidoptera > Hesperiidae > Lerema > Lerema accius. The sequence goes on from LGAG01001242.1 coordinate 393,653, forward strand.
CGTAGATAACTCTTATAGTTTCATCATATCCGTAACCGTGGAAACCCTCCTTTCAAGAGACCTATGATTAGGGCTGCCATCAGGATTTTCACGTATTTGTCCAAGTTCAGAGATCGTCCGCGCTGGGTTTTCAATTAGCGTCCGAAGAATACTCGGACACTTTTGGTCTCTGGGGAATAACGTTAAATTAAAATATCAGCAAATGTGAGTGGTTTATTGAAAAGCTTGCGTTCCCTCCGAGGGCCCACATCTGAAATCGTTGGTTCCGTTTCGATAAAAATTTAGTAGGAGCTTAAAAAAAATTGTAGCCTGAAGGAAAAATTTGTAGGT
>LGAG01001242.1:404348-425419 GCA_001278395.1 Lerema accius
AATAGGGGTTGAAAGTTCGTATGAAAATTAAAAAAGAATTAAAGCAAGCAGTTTGCAAATTAGTATTTAGGTTTTCGATACTCAGCTAAGAAGTGCGGATTTAAAAAAAATTTGGAAATTAACCCATAAGGAGGTGAAATAAGGGATGAAACATTGTATGAATATTAACCAAATTTTAAAGCTAGCAGTTTGCAAATTCGTGTTTAGGTTTATGGTTGAAAAGGGTGAAAAACCTGATTCAACGATTTCTTAAAATCAACCCCTAAGTGGGTAAATATCACCGCAAAACTATAATTTCCGCAAGCAAAGCTGCGGGCAACAGCTCGTTTCTATATAAATTAAATGTTCACTAGAAAGATTATTATAGTTAATATTAAAATCATCTTACAACTACAGATGGATCTGTTTTTTAACTTGATCAGTAACAGAAACGTAATTATCTAATCAGAGTTTCTTAGTAAACGAAAAAAAACATAATAAATAAATGATATTCTTAAGATACACGTGCCGTGTTGGATAACATCTATATTGCGTAACACATACATATATTATGTCCTACTTAAATATATTATTATAATCATCGTACCTATTCATATGAATTCGTAAGGGACTACACTGAAGTCGAGCTTCATTACTCATGAATAGGGTCGGGAGCTATTGACGATCGACAATTATTACTGTAGAAACAGATTCGCTTGGATTGCGACCGCAGTAAATATTTCCAATATTTTCATGTCTCATTATTGTATCGGTAGTAGCGAGGTAAAAGTTTTTATAGGTAATTTGTAGTAAATAGATAAATGTACTTACTCAATTATACTTCCCTTTAAATTACACGTTTTCAGTAAGGAATCCTTTATTAGTTCCCGCCTACAATAAGTATTATACATATAATAACTGCTGTAAAAACCATGCGCCAAGATCTAAAGTTCTTATTTAAAAAAATTACTTTAATTATTTAAATTTATGCAAAGGACCTAAATGCTTGTAAATGTTGTTTTAGATTACATTTTACGTAGGTCGTTAAAAAGAAACAAAGGTATCAATGAGACATTTACAAATCTATGTTTAGAAGCACTTCCAGTGTTCTAAATATCAAGTGCCCTATTGGCAATATAACAAAGTTTAGCATTCTAATATATAGACTCCATATTATGATAGTAATAAGGATAGTCAAAATATTATTTGCATTTAAGAATATTTTAGATGATTGAAAGTTAGTTAAAAGAATTTGCAAAAATAAAATAGTAACATTCTAGCTAATAGTACGGGAAAGAATAATATTTACATATATTCGTATGTATGTACTATTAAGAAAATATATTAAACGTTCAAGTAATAGAGTTTGCAAAGCATTGAGGTATATAACGTTTTCCATTTATTTCGAAAAGGATTAGAAGCAAACAAGGAGTGAAAACGAACAAAAACAAACATATTATATTTTTGCAAATACTCGGACGTGGAGGTATTTTTTGGCAGGTAATTAATCACGCCATTACACTGAAGTTTTTTTGTAAAATGAGATTTTTTTTAAAAAAAAGCTCATTTAAATTAATTATTTTCTGTAAATAATTTAAATACAATTATTTTTCTAAAAAGTAAATAATTTCGGGGCGCTTGGTTATAGTACTTGTAATGCAGTTATTTTGACGGTCATTCACGTCTTTCCGGGTTGTAAAAACTAGACATACTCAAAGGTTAGGGTTCAATATGATACTACTGTTGCAATCTGATTGCCGTTAGCATTAAATCTTTTTTGTTTCTTTAAAATAAAATCTTTACCTCGGTAGTTGTTTACTCTTTCCAATGGCTTGAAAATTGTGCGACCGGCACGGAGCGCACGCGCAGTTATTAGTGTCTAAAATTAAAACATTACTGCTGATCGCCTCCTAGAACACATCCGGCTATTTATAAAATGATCCGATTTCAGACAGCACCATCTATTGGCAACAATTTAGAACTAAGCATAGATAAATACTTTTATTCGTATAAGAGTCGCGTTTAAAGTTTGGTGAAAAGCCTTTTTCTATTTTCCTGTTCTAATAGTTCGTGTTCAAATATCGATCTTCATTGATTTAAATTGTTTTTTTTTTAGTTTAGGATGCTAAATAATAGTACCAGTGTTGAACTTAATAATAATTTGTACCTAATGTAATATTTTTTTTATATTGAAAATATTTCTATTCTACTTATAATTATGGAAATACCATTACGTTATAGTTACAACATTTAAAAATATATTAGAAGCCTGCTTAAGTACCTACATTTCTTTTCATTTCGTAACGCGGAGCGCAAATTAAACTTCTAAATTAGTTATTAATTTTTTTATTGAGTTCTTCATTTTTAGGTTCCCGCAGGATAAAAATTTAAATATAGTATAGAGAGAGATTTTGAAACTACTGGGCGGAGATGCAAATGTTTGTAACTTATGTTATGGATCCTAATCTAAAATATTTTTTTTACCTAAAATGTTTTTATTCCCAAGGTAAAAGTTCCACCGAAGCGAAGCGCAGACAAACCACTAGTTTCCTAATAAAATAAAATTATTACCATCTATTTTAGTTGGTGCCAAAGTTTGAGACAAGTTCTTGTTGATTTTATGGAACAATGTTATTTTTATTCATTTGCGTGTACTAGCCGAGGCACTATGCCTACTTTTAATAACTAAGTATAATTTCACTTTTTCAACAAAGTAAACAACCGAACATTTGAAGTACATAGACAAGGGTTGTTCCAACCAGTGTTGTATTATAATAACGTTACAACCTTAATTAAAACGTTAAATTATCTAGGTTTAAAAAACCCTGTAACTTACCATTTAACAATTCATATAGATGAAGAAATTTTCTGTTTAATTAGTTATACATAATAGTTAAATTAATCTTCGATGGGTCCAAGACAGCTTGAATTTTCCGTTTGCAAGTGCGACACGGAAATACCAGATTTACAGACCTTTAATTAATGGGATAGTTTCAAGCATTGTTTATCAGTTGCGATTTGCAAAGAACATGAAGATATCAAGTGTAGATCAACACAGAAAGAACACTACTAATGTTGCGATTTGATTGATTGCGATTAGTCAGTCGGTCGGTCGCTATCAGTCGCAACGAAGTGTATGAGACATGTTGATACGTTTAAGTTGCGCAGGAGTATAAGAACGGTGAACCGATTTTGAATTGATTGATACAGAAAAATGTGTGTCACGTAATAAAGGTTCGTACTTCGATGGTAAAAAAAATTAAGTTGGTCGTACGAAGGCAGTCTTCAGTCCAAGTAATTCTCTTCAAAACTACGACGTACCTAGTTCTGTATTGAGTTTCGATAAAATATGATAAACGAGTATAAAATTACATTGACTTACCATTAAATTAATTGTTCTCAAAATACATAAATTTTATTCGAATAAGTCAAGAGATTTTCGAAATTCCTGACCTGACCATTGTTGCAGTTGAAGTTAGTATTAAAAATTTCGCGCCAATACGCACTGCGATAGTGTTCATGTGCTGCATAGGAAATGTTTTAATAATCGAAAACGCATGGCCGTGAGAGAAGTAACAGAAGATATGTCTATGAACGATGAACTACCTACTATGAGGTTGAGGTTGCGTATCACTGATTGTTAAGTCGTGATAAATCGATAACACCTCACAATACATTCGTCGAACAGTTCCTGAACTTGGTCATCCGTTTTGCTGTCCGAATCACTCAAAATTTCTAAAATATTGAGGTGTTCTTCTTCTATAGATAACGAGTATTACACCGTGACTTTGAATTCTCAACAGAAAAGAAGAACTACACAAGTTGACCCCTTGTTACTATGAACGCACGTACAACGCGTGGGTCGTCTTATGTTGGACACCGTGTAACCAGATAATGTTGGCGGAACTCGTTCTAGCACAGAATAATGCAATGAAGATAGGTTGTACAAGTGGTTAATATTGCAAGACTTTAGCAAAGTATTCTGTGACGTTAGTGACAAATGCTTCATATGAGTGTGGAAGTATCTATCAGTAAATATAGTCTGTGGTAAACGAACTGAATCTGCGTTTTTGATGCGTCAAACCGACGGGTTTATATTTCGAACTACCTCAATGTTTTGTTAGAAAATAATTTGTAAATTAGATGACTAAACAATTTATAGTTAAGACAGAATTATGTTATACGATATTACGATTGCTGTTGTTTTAAAATGATGAATGGTATAAAAGTATGTGGTGTAAGTATGTGAATTATGTGATGTGAATGGATTAATTGTAAGCCGATTTAAAATTAAACATCGATGGAAAAATGATTGCTTAATTTGATCTTACTATAACCTAAACTATTTCGAAATTTGTTCGATAGTGATAGTTATTACAAGTGATTAGTAAGCATTTCTGATCAATGGAACAGTTTGTAATGTGATAGGTAGGTACACCTACAGTATTTCAACAAACGATGCTAATATTCTAAACTAAAGATAGATAAACAGAAATATAACGGTAAATTGCTCGCGCTTGCGATGGAAAAGGTGGAAATCCCGGGTTTCGGCACCAGAAAGGAATGTAGCGTACGCATTTACTGGGAAATAATAATGGCTTTGACGGTATCCTGGCATGCACCCGGATCGACCGATGTACGATATTTTTTTTTCTTTGATAAGCCACAACAGTTCACGCACATGCATTGCACTTACCTCGAATGTTGCTTCGAAATCTTCGATGAGTTTCCACCAGATTTTCTGTGCTGCCATTTTCTATGATGCGGGTTTCTATGCGCGCGCGCGATTTTTGTACGAAACTGGAGACACAGCGCGGTTAACTGACACATGACAGGTGTGCCGGCAATACAGAAATATTATATGTCATCCGTCACTGCTGTGGCAGGCGAGAATTTAGCCAATTATGAGAACGGTAGGTATAGCCTTAATCATGTATTAACAAAACTATCTACTTAGAAACACTGAGAGTGTTTCAATTGGTTTAATTAAATCTTGTTTACATATTCACCACTCGGAATGTTGTCAGTGTTTTTGCGAACATTGGACTCTTCAAAAGTAATAATTGGATTATTGTTGTATCAGTGGCGTTGTTATCGTGAGTTTTTGATGTATGCACTCGAAGAAACGAACTGAATACGTTTTTATACAAGTTATTGAAAAAATTGTGGCCGTGAAACAAATTAATTACCTTTAGTAATAAATTTAGTAATAAAGTAAAAATAATATAGGTAAATTACTTTCGAGACTTTTTTGCATTTGTAGTTGTGTACGGTCAGCATCAGAAATATACTATTAGTTTTATAATTTTTTTGTAATACATCAATTAAAAAATACATTTAAAAAGTGAATAGTATTAATATTATACATAACATTTAGTTTTATTCTTCTTTAGTTTGGGAACTCAAAGGCTTACCTGATACGCGCGTCGTCTGCGCGTAAAAAATACGCCGTGTGCTAGGGCTCTAACACTAGTAACGCTGGTAACGCACATATACGCGCTTCAAACGAGATTTGAACGCAACTTTGTGACCTACAAATACGGGATGATCGTGATACTTGCATCTACTGCGCGTATACGCGCAGACATAGCGATATGGGCAGCATGGTATAATGCTAGTGCCACGCGCTTCCCACGCGTGTTTGTATCGCGTTTTAAGAGCGTTCGAATCTGTGAAAACGCAAAAATCGGTCTATACGGCGCAAAAAACGCGAGTACCTGATACGCGCGTCGTCTGCGCGTAAAAAATACGCCGTGCGCTAGGGCCCTTATCATCTATATTTAAAATTTATTTATCGCCGGGATTAAATCTCATTTGTATCCAGAATCAGATTTTGAATTCTAAGTATAAGCTTGAGGTAGACGTCCAGAATTTTTCAAATTCTGAAATGACACTATCATTTTTTTTTGTGGTTTTCAGATAGCAAACGAGCTGACAGTGCCACCAACCCCTGCCGCCCATGGACATCGTAACAAACTTCGAGTAGGACTAAAGGGGAAATTTTATTTTATTAGGGGAAAGCAGGGTAGAAAGAGTCAGAGGTTCCAATGTAAAAAAATCCTTAATAGAAGAACACTTACCCCTAGCTCTTTAAACCCAGCTCTTCTCACTGTCAATTCTAAATCTGAAAAATTTCAGATGTAGGTATGCGCTCACTGTAAAAAAAGCTTTTTTATCATGTATGTCCAACTTGTTCAGTATTATAAGTGTTGTGCAACTCATTCTGTAAGTATCTAATGTAAGCAATATTGCCGTATTAGTGACTAATAGAATTTATATTTTAAACAAATTATGGTCTTAAACATTAATAGCAGTTTGTAGACTATTGAAAATGGGAAAGAAGTTGCGAAAACAACGTGAAAAATTTATTAGAGAACTGAACCAATAATTAAATGGAAAGTTCTAAAATTATTAACCGTGATAAGAACCTTCACATAACCCAAAATTTTCGTGAAAGCAATCATAAAATAAGCTTATTTAAGTTATTTAATTTTGAATAATTATGTATTTCTAATACATAGTTCTACGTAAAAATATGTTTTTTTTATATCCTATAGAAGTTACAACAATACATATTTTATGTATAACTAAATGATTTTTAACATACAATTGATTTTGTAATCTAAGTTAGAAGCAAAGTGTAAACTAGTAGTAACTAGTACATTGCGAAGTAGATATAATGCAGTAAGACACCGTTAAGGAGAGCGCTAATGGCAGTTTGAATGACAATAGATTAATTAGAGATTTATTGCGGGACATTTTAGCGGTGCACCATGTAGCTGATGACGCGTCGCTTATCAGCGGTTATCACCTAGCGAGCCTCGAGTTTTTACAGCAGTCAGTCGCGCGTTCTCGCTCGTTCAGAGTGGACTCGTTGCTACACCTCGGTCCGATTGCTCCCGAACGCGGCCCGATCGCATCCCGAACCTGTACGATCGGCTACGCCGCTACGTACATCCGCAACTTTTGTAAGTTACCTTTCCAAATTTTCAACTTGTGGGTTCCCAATTCATTAAACGATCCGATCGTTGAACGCCGACTCGCTTGTCCTTTTCTAAATAACATATGGTTCAAACATTTTACTGTTTAATCTTCGGAGTACGTATTTAGTGTAGACGGCGCGTGATTTCTGTATTAGCGTATTTTCAAATCAAATTTTTCAGTTTTTAAACCTGTTATGCGTCATATCGTGGAAAGATGTGAAGGTCACGATATACTCATCCCAAAGTAAATTTGTTCTTGTAGTCTTAATGTATCAGGTAGGATTTATCGCTCTAATAAGATGATATCTTTAAGGTGGATATCGCTAACTGAAACAAACTGAATAATTTTAAGCCGGATTGCCGAGTTAGTTGTTAGGTTAAGTTAATGCTCTAGAGCATTATTTAGTTAGCTGTTAGAAATTCCTTCGCTATTAATTGAATTAGAACGAACAACGAATGATTAAAATTTGTTGATGTTTGCTCTTAAACTTGTGTTAAGTTAATTATCTCCGTTATGTTAGGTCAGTTTTGATGTATTAATAGATTGTTATTTAAAGTATAATGGTATTATGTAGGTTACACGAATGAAGTGACGTAATAATTATCGATTAAGGAATGTTACATAATAATTTTAAAGTTATTAAATTTCGTTAAGCTGCATAGTAATTCCTATTTGTTGTGACAGACGTAAAACATACACATTAGTAGATACGTAACTTTGAAAAGGATTTTTAATAGTACCGAAGATAAGGTTGTTGGTTCTTTGTGTATTTACTTTTACCAAACCAATAAGTTCCTAAATAGTAGATTTCTTTGGTACTAAACACATTAAATACATAGTAAGTACTTACACTTATTTTATTACATAGTGGTGAATGGTTTATTATCCGCTGCAAATAGCCAAATAAATTTTGTTGAACCCATGGAATTCAATAGTAATTATTATAACATTAATTTATTCAGTATGATTTACAAAATGAACCCGGTTTATAAATAATCAACGCAATACATTATTTCTCTCCGTTTGGCATTCCGGTATTGGAATGAAATTGAATAAATATTTTGTATGCTTTCATCAAATATTTATTGAATTTCGGCTGTTAGTTAAATTGAAATTCTGTGCAATAATCAGGTGCATATAACTGTAGCAGTGGTTTTATAATAGTAGGTAGCTACTTATTTCAAGTGCTAACACTGTTCGACAAATTACTTATTTAAGTTACCAATTTTACTTTATTTTACGTTACCAAGTTTAAGTTAAGTTATGCAACTACAACATTGAACATAAAGAATAGTTCCGTATCCCGTTCCGAATAAGTAAGTTCATTCTGAATAATTACTTAGTAACTTTACTTAGTAGGTAGTTAAAAATTATGTCCTGAGGTTTTTGACGTTCCTTTTCCTTAAAGACAAAGTAATTTTCCGAAGCAGTGGTGTAGAAATTACATGTATAAACGTGCAGTAATATTATATGTATAGATAGGCACATGGTATTGAATTTAAAAAGACTAGAAAATCGCTGTGGTATTCGAGCAAAGAAATGATTGACTCTGAATTAGCATTTATCTTTCTTTCCGTAAAGTGATTTACATAATAATATTGTATGTAATAATATAGATAGATGCATTCATAGGATCGGATGCAATTATGTGGGCTTAAGAAGCTACACATACCTACGTATATAACGGACGGTAGAAAATTATACCTGGGTGCGCTACCAGTAGGTAGCCAGTAGTAGGTAGCCAGTTGATCAGTAGATCAACATAGCTTCAGCTTATACAGTCCAATTATGAAGCAAAATTTGGGTGCAGTCATGTCAACCTGATAGAAAACCGGAACGAAAGAGGCAAAACCGAAAAATATCCAACCAGTGAGGATATTTTAAACAGAGCATACCTAATGTGATGTAGCGTTTGTAGCATGTAGGTACAACAATAATGTAGCAATTGGGTTGGTTACGGCTAAGTTGTTCAACAAATACTTCCTAACCGAGTGTGCCAACATGAGTGTAAGAGGGATGTAACGGAGGAAATTTTATCGGAACCGAGTCGGACGCAGTGTTAGAATTAGTGGCAGAAGAGAACTGTTTTACTTAAAGAGATTATTCGTTGAAACTTCTTAATTTTAACTTAAAATTAGAAGTTTACACGGACTCATATAAATGGCCTGGATTTCAAAAACAGTAAACAAATCTTTTGACTCCAAACGTAAAGTATTAGGTATATTGCCGCGGCTATCTGCTGTAAGTTGCGCGTCGACCTTCGATTAAAATCACCGATTAAAAAGTTTCAGAGCGGAAGTCGGAACTGAAGGTGTTTAATCGGAAGTTCCGACTTATCGGAACCGTAGTCGAGGCTGTATAACATCCCTAGTGTGTAATACCCCTAACACGAGCGCAATGCAGTGCGGTATTGAGTGAGGTTAGGTAGTCTAGAAAGGGAATGGCGTCGCTCTTATCTCAGCTGACTGAAACGTACTCGTAAGAATTACGAGTAGATACTGAAACGTGATAAGGATGAAAGTCATCACAGACAAAAAATGCTGTAACATGGCAATTTATTTACGGAGTTAAAACACATTTGAATGTAATTATGTAATGTAGGGTTGGGTTTTAAGATTATTTTGTGTTAACCAGTATATAAATAGATATACATAGGTACTCGTGCATAGGAAAGTGAACAGGTTGCGTTAAGTAAAGAATGTTGGACAAAAGCAAAAATGAATAGTTATAGGTTATCTATAGTTTTAGAGTACTTAGTACTATAATAAGAAGTGAACATAAATATACTTTTTAACAAGACCTAACATATCTTTTATCAAGTTCTTATACTAGAACTAAATATGTTAGAACGTTGGATAAAATACTGGTATGTAATATACTTAATTAGTTCCGTGACTTAATTACTGATCTAACAATTACTTGTGACTGCGGTTACACGAGTTCTAATCTTAGAATTGCTATCTAGCGATTGTTAGAATTTGTCGCATCCGATATATAAGTCAATTTCTGTTCGTTATTCTTGCTATAAAAATACGAGAACAGCTAGACCGATTAGCCTAGTAATTTTGGTTTTTAAGTCTAAGAAATTTGAAAAGAAAAAAAAACCTGGAAAAATTGCAAGGAAAATGGTAGTAACAACAATTTATTTTTCTGTGTATATCGTAGCTGTATTCGTAGGTGATACAGCGTTCACCGGGTCATTTAGTAATAAATAAATAAGTGGCAAAGAGGGACTCTCTCCAGGGGCTCGGCAAGTATGAACTCGACGTGTCGTGGTACAAATTCTTTGCGACATAAGCTACTAAACTGACGACCCATTTAGGACCCATTTGACGACCTTTCATACATTCTTTTTCAGTGGTCTAATAGCGTGGTCCAGCTATTTCGTTTTCTTTGACCAGTAACGTATCGGCGAGGATATACCGCAACATTTACAGCTGGTTTGTTGGCTATTTTTTTTATTGGTTAGCTAAGAATTGACGCTAATGAAACCCTATAAAATAAGATGTTAATCCCTACAAAATCAAGGAGTCCGCCGAAGCTATATACAAGTATTTTTACCAATCCAACTCAACGTGCTCTTTAATCTCAATAAGTATTATTATCAACCATGGGACTAACAAAAATTAAATTGTTAAATAATCTTTGATCATGTCTAACACTTTTTAAAACAAAACTAAAATACCATATTTCTATGTGACTTTTAAAAACTATTAAGGGTTTTAAATTTGAATATTACACAAGGAAGACTGAGACGTGTTTTTTTTTTGTTTTGCTGTTGGGAGAAATACTTATTTCAGATGTGTAGATGGGTTAACAGCATATTTATTTATAAGATAAATATCTTAAGTACCTATATGTCAGACGACATTATAAGTCTAGAAAGTGTATATTGAACTCTTTGTGCGCGAGTTCGACTCGCACTTGGCCAGTATTTTACTTACCTACTAATACTACTTAGTTACTTAACAATGTTACGATAGTTATTTATGAAGCATTAAAATAAAAGTGTAAGTATCAAGAATGTAGGTAATATGTATTTATTTACCAAAATAATACTGTGTTGCCAATCAAATACATGTTCGATAACATTATCAAGATTGAGAAGTTGATAATGGGTTATTTATCAATGGATTATCGTTGTTCGAACATAACTTATCTGTTTATCGAGACACGCGGCTTTTGTGTAAAGTATGTAAAGAATAAGTAAAAAGAAAAACCATTGTAAATTAAGATATTTGAGCTGGCATGTCGCTAACTGCTTATTTTATAGGACGTATTAATACTTAGTCTTATAGGTTAAGCTTACAATTTTTCGTGTTCCTGCCTCCATATAGAAAATGACTAAGTGTTGGTTTATACATTTATGCATTCCTGATTAGAAATTCAGTTTCAGCAACCTGATTGTAATTAGACATACAATGTTTAACATGGCGTACACGTTTCGATTATCCGAATAGAAAAAAAAGACATTCGTTCCGTACAATCCGAATGCACAAAACAATGTCAGCGCTAGGCTTATGGAATCCCGAATCGGATTTCATGATCCGGAAACCTAATGCACCCAGCTTAAACCTCTCTCGAGCATAAATCGTTAGATGCTCTCTGCGCTTTCAAAAACTGTATGTTTGGTTTGTTATGCCCATGTAACCAAGACCCCTACAGCCGCCAATGATCAGTTTTACAAGGGCTCTATCTAGTTTAGACAAAACTCTATTTTTAAGCGCTCAAAAAATGTCATAGTGTATCTCGCTCAAGCATACTGCAATTGGAATCGTTCTTTCTTCTGTCGTAGGGCTTACGGTCCCGATTCTGCTAAAGTGCCCCAAAACGTATTACGCGCACCTGAAGTATGGCAAGGGCGCAACCGATAGAATTTAAATAGAAGATATTTAATTTGCAGATAATTAGTTGAAAAACCCAAAATCAATTATTTATGGCCTATTACCTTTCTCTACAATTAGTACAATTATTATGGACAATGTCACTTCTCTACTCATATGGATTGGCAACTATTTATTTAATTACTTTTTTTGGAACATCCGATTTTTAAACCTATTATTTTATTTCTCGTTTTCTTTGACTGCAGTGTCTGCAGAATATTAATTTACATTGTCGCGATTGTCGTATGACATAATACAAATTTATTTGATGTTTATTTACGTCTTTACGATGTAATTTAGCAAATAATGGTTCTATTGCCTTGGCTAGTAGGTGTCTCAAGTGCGTTTAATCACAATAGTTTTCCATAAGAGGTACAATTATGCATCAATTTAGTTTGGCGCAACAGAATAATAACAGCTTAATGTGATCTACACACATAATAATATCGTAAAGGTTTGAGTATCCTATTACAGGCCTTCAAATGCGATCTTTTTTTAAAAATTACAGACTATGCCACAGTTATCTTGTTCCAGTGCTCCTATTCAGTACTCATTAAATGCACGCATTATTTTTGCATGACTCCAAAAATGGAGTTTAATGTTTTTATGTAAGGTATGGGGCTGTCGTAATTCCACCTTAACTTTTAATCGCCCTAATTAATATGAATGTCTGGCGAATAATTGTCTCTGTATGGTGTGTCGTCGGAATTCTTACATAATCTCAACATACATCGACTATTTTCTTTTTAATAGATTTATATTTATGGCGCTATTTTCTAATTATATTTTCTTATATTATCTTGTTCTCCTTTTTATGCATGGTTATTCGGGATTGACAATTAAGTGATTGCTGGTTTTAAATTCTAATAAAAAAAGCAATGAATTAATGTCCAACCCAATAATAATAAGGTCTAATGAGAAGTATAGAGATACTTCCCATCACCACACCCCATAACAATCCCACTGCTGGGCATCTTACATACGCTTGCATAAGTACGTAAAAAAAATAAACTAAGGTTGTAAACGACCGTGTTTTTATACGACTGTTTTCTGACGGCGAGTCAAGATACTATACTTTATCGACTTTTACTTTAACTGTCTAAAAGGAAAGGTAAATACCCAAACTCCTGGTCGAAGTTGACAAGTTGTCGCCGTATTTTCATTTCTAAAGGCAGAAGATACAATAAGACGTTTGAAAATTCAATCATTCATTTGCATCGATACAAGCGTCATAGATTACTCCATACGTAAGCAGTAGGTGACGTTATTATACATAGAATTGGTGTAGCGAATATAGGGACGCCATAGCTTAGACTAATGTTGTCGGACAAACATTTCGTAGGAAAATTTTACTAGCTTACGAATGGCTTGCCCACGCTTCGTTACGTTAAACCTTCTACTTGTTATCCCGCAGAAACAAAACCATATACTGGGATAAAAAGTACACTATCTATCTACATCATTATAACCTACAAACATTAAGTTTTATCTAAATCAGTCGAGTGGTTTTCTCGAGAAATAGTAAATAATATTGGTAGGACAGTTCACTCAAAATATATTAAAGAAGAGGCTCGGACTGTAGAAAAAACCTTCAATGATTTAATCTTGAAAAACTTGTTTCTTCCAGTATGACAGATGAAAGGTCCATCGAAACGAAGCGAGGGCAGGCCACTGGTACTATACTTGTATATTGTTCATAGAATGTTAGTCGAGTTTCAGCATAACTGTGAATACGTCACCGACTTGGCGTAAGCCAGTAGCGTCGACGCGCTGATGTGTGATCCAATGTGACAATCTGTGTAAAAAAATTGAAACACACGTTACACAAAACATAGCAAAGAGAAAACTTTAATCGGAGGTATATAGCAGATTCGATTTGTTTTTTTTGATGATACACACCAACCTCACAGTAACATTAACAGACAAAGAACAGAATTTAACTTCATTATTCCAATATCCTCCTTGCTGGAAATAGTACCTACCACTGCGCCGTACCTATACAAGGCTTTCTGCTTAGTTTAGACCTAGATACGATAAATATATAAGGTAAGGTGGGGTAAGACTAACACACGGGGCAAGACTAACACTGTCTATTATCTCGATATGCACTTGAAGAAACGACATGTGTGTGTTTTAGCCGAGAACATGTACGTTTGTTCTATCTTACAGACTGGAAGAATTTCGTATTTAAGCGATACGTATCGAGATAATAGACAGTGTTTGTCTTGCCCCGTGTGTTAGTCTTACCCCACCTTACCTTATATGTTCATTTAATATTCCCTTTTATACCCACACTTTGGTGGAAATTTGACCACAGTATGGTGTCAAACTGTAGATTGTACTTCGAAATTCGTAGCTGGCAGATGTCAATGTTAACGATAACTCAGTGTTAATGCGGCCTTCCGTTAGTTCCGTCTAACGTATATGATGACGTGTCTGTGTATGGTAGTGTAGGTAATATTTTATTTTCTAAGCTAATTGTATTTGTAACTCATAATATAATCATCGTTGAAGTCTTCCTCCATTAATGTATAAATTAGGTAGGTATGTACGGTAATTAATTCGCGTTAGTTATGTGAGTTATGCGTAGTTTTTTATTATGAAACCAATGCTTCATCGCTTACCAGACACCTCTAGTCTAGAATTATTTGTAATGCGGGAAACAAGGACATTGAAGTACGTACTACTAAGAATTAAATATTGTGTTCATATTTTATTTCTTAGCATAAAATTTTTGCCATTATATTTTCGCCGAATCTGAAGGAAATACCTAAATAATTGGAGTTTTAATTATAAAACGTGTGTTACACGTGCTACATTATCTTGCTTCCTAATATCAGTTTTCAATTTAAGCTTCATTATTTTAATAACAAAATATCTTACTTTGGCAATTCTAAATCGGTGTGTAGTAGATACATACATGCGCGTTTAGAATATTGAGTAATGAAGGGATTATGTAGGAAAATTGTTTGCAGGAAAATTATTTAACGCTTTGCGATACATAACAATATGACACAATCATGTTCTTGTCTCTGTGCCTACTCAAATAATTGCATAATATTTTAATGTTTTTATAACAACTTTCAAACTTAAGATAACTAATCATTGAACGAAATTAAAATTTTTAATAAATGTTATTTAATGTCTGTTAGGTAGGTAGTAATTTAAGGTCAAATATTGTGAATGAATTTAACGGTCCCTATTACCGTTGAGGAGTTCAATCGTCTGAAGCCAATCCTGGTAACAGTATCACATCATGCTTATTATACCTAAACATGCATTGTCATCAGGACTGGACCAGTGTGTAACATTTTAGCTCAATCGGACACCGGGAAGTGGGTGAAATTTAGCTTGCAAGATTTGATTACAAACACCGGTACAGGTGAAACTAAATAAAAGCTTGTAAATATCCACAAACTTTTTAACGTTAAAAACTGCCTTTTTACGTTTTTGACTGACCATAGATTGTTTGCTTATAGAGTACATTTAGCCATTTACAGACATGCCTTTGCTATTATACTAATACAATGAAATATTTCATCATGGCTGTATCAATAAATGTAGTACCTATTGAATTATTTTAAAATTAAACGAAACTAATTTTGACGCTTGGTTTAATTAATACTCGATTCTCTTTGTTTAATATTTGAATTCAATGAATTCATTGTTCTAAATTGGTATTATGAATATGTTGAAATGAAAATATGAACCTGACTAAAATAATCTTCCCCATGTTTCTAAAATCATTTCAAATTCAAATAATTTATTTCGTCTTAGGAACTAATAGCTCACTTAACGAACGTCAAAAATTTAAAATAACCTAAATAACAGAAAATGAAATTAAATTATTTTAACAAAGCTAAACTCATGATATGACATCCACCTGAAAGATAAATTCATCAATGTTCATTCTTCCTCACAGATCCGACAGACTTAAGTAGAACGAATTTCGTATATTAATAAAAGTTAAAAGGAAAATCTCTTTGAGAAAAGTCGGAACAGCCGTACTTTACTCTTTACGATCTACTTTGCGCAACCTCTAAAAGGGAAACAAATTCACATCAGCCGTGTCGTGGAAAATCCGCCCTAAAACATGTCTCATAAAACCAATGTACACGTATTTTTGCGTTATCTACGAAGATAGAATTTACGACTACAATTACAATACAAAATAAATAAATTACATAGTGACAAGATGTTTATAGGGATTGACATATTGAATAGAATAACAGACATTACGTGTTGTTGTTATAATTGTGTTCTGAAGTTTATGGAAAGTTTTATCTCTATTCTGCGAAACCTTTATGTTAAAGAAGGGGCTCCAGAGCCGGAACGAGCTGATAGGGTTGGTAAAACTAAAGTGTTGAGGGTTGACAATGCTCGAAAAAAAGGTAGGTACAGTCACGTCCAAAAATATCTGAACCCCCCTGAAAACCAACTTCCCGCTGTCCGATTGAGCTGATGTTTTGGATACGAATATTAATGAGATGACACTTTAATATTATTATGCTATGAAGCAGATTTGATGATGTGGCCGTAGGAAGTCCTTAAGTAAACAACGCAACCTCGTCGAAATTTGACTCGTTTAATTCGTGGACCTTTTTGATTGCGTTAAGAACGGAAGCAGTTGTTAGTAAGACGTTCAGCCGTTATATCATTCTATAGTTCAAAGTTCAATTTCTAAGTATAGGACAAAATAACATTTGCATACTTGGTTTGCATTCTACAACGTACCTAAAGGCTACATACTTACATGTAGATAATGTATCAAAGTAGTACAACACTGTTTTGGAAATAAACTTACAGGCTTGTACAGTAATGATACTAGTTGGAATATTCCGCAAAACAATAACAAAGTTGCACTCCGGTTGGGTAACAAACCACCCAATTTTGGTAACAGTTTAGTTGCTAGCGTCGAAATAATTTTGCATAATTTAAATTAAATGGATAACAAATGATTTTACAAAAAGATTACTCCGTTAATTAGATACTCATAAATATTTATATACGAAAACGTGGTTTACGGTTGCTTAAAACGTGAGAAATATAAAAAATCTGAGGAAAATAGTAGTGTACCTAGTAACAGCATTTAATTTTACGTATAAATAAATAAATATAATGCGTAGATCACCGGGTCATCTAATATTTTGCTAAAAGGGTTCTTTAGCGATTAATACAATATTGGAACAACTATAGGAATTTTGAAATTTCCACAAGCTTCGCTCTGGAACTTACTTCCCTGATAAGTTACCTACGACTTTGATACCTTAGATTTTATTTCAATAACTAATTAACTTAGTAAATTGATGTGTAAACAGAATACCTGTAAACTGTAGAATAGGCATTCGTTTTCACTTATTTTCTAATTCGATTAACTTTTTCAATTAGCACCACTTTTACCCATTGGATACGATATAATTATTATGTAAACACCCACCCACTCATTTGTAAAAGTGTTTATGAGTTTAGGTACTCGTTTATTAAAAAAAAAATATATCCGAAAGATTACTAAGTAAATCCAGTTTGCACTAGATTGTGAGTGAGTGGCAAAAAAATTACGATAAATGATTTCATTAATCCGCGTAGATTGTTAAATCGTTAGCTAGCCCAAGCCGATTAAGTTAGATCTTAATTAGACCGGAGATTAGAATGGATTTACTTAAAACTTACTTAGGGATGAAAAGGAGGTTCGTAAATATATATTTTTCGTGAACTTATTGATTATTATGTATACAGGTATTTAAGTCGTTAGGTTAGTACATAAATAGCACTATAAGAACTAGTCTAGCAGAACTAAGCATTAGTATTATCGAAGTTGAAATTTGGCTTTGATACCGAAAAAAGCAATAGCCAACTAATGAACACACCTTTAGTTTAGAGAACTCAATGAATTAGTCGTTCATATTGCTATTTATTAGGCCTTTTCAAAACTTTGTAGCTAAAATACGAAGCAGGTGTCTCTCGCTTCCGTTGACGTCTTAGTTTTAGAGTTATATTCAGTCCAAAAAAAATGCTATTTACTGACTCTGAGGTAAGTTTTCATTGTTTAGATTAGAATTTTTCAGTACAATCAGAGGAATTTAAAGGTTTATTTAAACTCTCAACAGTCAATATTTATTACGACTAAACACTGAACTTTTACTCCTATATTTTATAAACGTGTGACGTTCTAAAATAATTTTGTAGTGGACAGCTAGAAGTTAGACACTTTATACAGGAATCTCTTATAGGTAGGTTGAGCCTATAAGACTGCAATTTGGACAATTTTGCCCTAAACATTTAAATGATAAGTCCAAAGTTTGTATTGCGTATAAAGTAATTTGAGTCTGCACGATCCGTAGCTTAGTTCAGGCTTCAAAAACATTACCGTCCTATTATTAACATTTCATTATCAAACACACAGACGAGAAAGATACTTAGAAACAGCAAATGATTACATTCTACCTACTATTTGTTCTACTGTAATCTGGTTTCGCAAAAACTGTCGCTACACGCGACGACAGTGGCGTTGCGACATTGACAATGAACAGTACCTTGAATTACCTGACGGGCATTAGCGCTCACTTAACGCTAATAATAGAATTTTATATAACAAATGATAGTAAAACAGATGTACACAGTTATTCACTTTAAAATAAACGTTTCCCTTGTAATTAAGACCCTTTGTTAGTTGTTTATTTAATCTTACTTACAAAGTTATTGGAATTCGAATTGTGCGTTTTATTTATAGATAAATAATAAAATTCAACGGCCATAATTTATTTAGATAAACGATAATTATTTGTTCAGTTTCAAGTAGCGGAAGGTACTTCTTTGATTTGCTTCAGCAAATAAAGGATCCGTACTTAAAATCATGAAATAAGTACCTTGTCTACATGTTCTTGATAAAATGAGTAAATTGAAATAAATTAAAGAATATTTGAAAACCCTTATTAAGAGTTCTTTGAGAGGTACAATTCGGATGAGCAAATTAATAATGCTGACCTCATTTGTTAAATTTAAATACATAACGTTTTAAGATAAATACGAGTAGGTAATGAGATCTGTGAATTTTCAAATGCTCTTAAAGGGGTTTTAATGTTTCTAACCACCATCCACCAATGCTCATTTTAAGGAAATAACCACTCGCAATGTGAAATTAATTCACGTGTCCAAATATATATGTAAAACTGTATGCGGACTAACTATGGCTCTTGCTAGAGTAAGAAGCCCTATTAATAAATAGAAACTAATCAGCCGTGACCGAGGATGAGGTAATGCCAAGTCAGGTCAGAAATGCATTAGTAGGTGTACCGACATTAATGGTAATAAAAATTTATTTAATTATTATCATTATAAAAAGAGCTCTCATTCACACGTATTTTAAACGTGTCCCTGGACACGAAATCTTGGGAACCCGATAAAAGTTAAATTGAAAGATAAGCAACATAAAATTATTGAGTTAAAAACTCCTTCGTAATCGATAAATGAAAATTTTTGTAGACACCGAGTTTTCAGAGTTTTCTTTATTTTTTTGTCCCGGAAAAGCATTGCAGGTGATTGTAGCCCTATGATTGATCAATGTTTAATTTTGATGCAACTGCTACCTATTATTATATAGACGTGGCAATGCAGCCTTGCCTGTTTTTGCTATAATATAGCGGTGTAACTATTCAAGTTTCAAGGTCAAGGACATTATTTAGTGTTATCAATAGAAACAAGAGATGATCGATGCCGCTATTTGAAATTCACGTGATTGATATTTGACATAAAATATATTTGTCGAAAGCATATATTATTATAAGATATCCCGAGAGATTTAATCTACAAATAACAAATTTTTTCTGTTGTCTGAGTCAAAAGAAAATATATTATTATGCCTTGTGTTTTATCTATTCTTATCGTAGGTCGATCGACACGCAGGAAGTTGCTTAGACGCGAGTGGCGCAGCCATCTTAATCTATAATGTTATTATAAGGATAACACGCAATTAAGCGAGTTTTATAGTTATCGTAACAATAAGTGCACACATAACTAAATAATAAAAATATCAGATTACACTAATTATTGTTTACCTACTTGTATAAATAACAACATTGTGATTGGTGGATATCTTAAATAGGGTAAGAGCTCTCACAGTCTGTTTTGTTTAACACGTCTTATTTTTAAAACAAAAACAAAACATTTTCTAAGTAGATTTTGTGAATATTTAAACATAGTTGATATTGCAGTGACAAAATAACTTAAAATCACTGGAAAATTGTAAATGACATGAAAATGTTTAATTAAACTGCGTGTTAAATAGGACAAGTTAAAAAAAATATTTAGGTATTTTAACGGTAGGCATTTTTTCAAGTAACAACTATACAGTATCCAACCCATTTATTTATGAATTTAAATATTAATTTGTTGATTCTTATAATTTTACTTCGTCATGTTACTCTATCGCAAAGATTGGAACCACAGAATAACGAATAATACATACAATTGGAAACGAAATGTCAGTCGCTACAATCAAATTATATTAGCTAGTCTCTATCGAACACAGAGGTACTTAAGTATAAACAGATTACGCTCCGTAAATCCATTTTGAAAGTAATTGAGTTATAACTAATATTACTCCGTTTTAAATAATAATATTAAACCTTCGGCAAGATAAATAATAAAAATCCAGTACAATAGTACCCACTACAATTTTCAAATAATCCGTCTATTATCCTTATTAAGCAGTGATAGCCTAGTAATTTGAACGTTGGTCTCCCGAACCGGAGTTCCTGGATTCGAAAATACCTCTGATTTTCTTAAAGTTATGTGCGTGTTAAAATAATAATCACTTGCGTCGGTGAAAAAAAAACATCGGGAGGAAACCTGCATACCTGAAAATTTCCAATAAAAGTTCTCAAAGGTGTATGAAGTCTGCCAATACGCACTTGGCCAGCGTGGTGGACTATGGCCTGTGCCCCTCACATTATGAGACTGGGAGAGGAGACCCAAGCCCAGCAGTGGGACAGTTATGGGTTGAGAGGATTATATTATCCTGCAAAATAAGTACTACTTGCAAGGGCTATTTTAGTGAAGGTAATACATAAGTGACTAGACGACGCCCACGGCTTTGCACGCGGAAGAGTAGTTAAAAAATATATTGCATTTATCCCAAGGGAACCTATAATCAGGATACAATTTATCTCATGTCCTATTCCTGGATGCAAACTATCTGTGAGCCAAGTTTCAGCTTAATCCGTTTAA
>LGAG01001242.1:425584-442078 GCA_001278395.1 Lerema accius
TCCAGTAGTTCCTGAGATTAGCGCGTTCAAACAAACAAACAAACAAACAAACAAACTCTTCAGCTTTATAATATAAGTATAGATTTCTCAGGTGAATATGTAGAGTCTCTGTGATTGTAATTGAAAAATAACAAATATATAAACGCGGAGAATAATTATTATTGTGTTCATTATGATAATTCTAATTGTATTATTAAGTTAAACAAAAGTAACAATTAAACATAAAAGTATCTACCCCTAATACATATTCTTACCAGTTTTAAAAGAATAGAAATTCGATTACTTTACGTATTCAAATATAAAATAAAGTGACGTCTACAAAAAAAGAAAATAACTGAAAAAGTTTTAGCAGTGAGTTTGATTGATGAGAAAAAATAATTTAGGCACAATAGAGTATTGAATAAGATTGTTTGAACAGAAAATAAAACTAAGGAAGGAATGCCGAAAAAGTATATTGTACTCGTATCAATATATCGTATCGTAAATTTATCGATATCGTAACAGTATCGCATGATTTTCAGTCTATAATGTGATAATAAGATAAGTGTAAATCAATGTATTGATGTAAATAGGTATTCAGAACTGCTTTAGATCTTAAAGTTTAAAATAAAACTATGCTTAGAGCGTATGAATAAAAAATTGTCAAATAATAGTTTTTTAGTGAGATAAATATTGATAATAATTATCTTTTCATTGGGCCGCATCACTCTTATTATTAACGAACAAATTATTAAAGAAAGTGCGTACATAGTGTCATCTTTTTTTTCTACAACTGTTAGGGGGTCGTTCGTTCAAGTATTTCGTAACGCAATTTTTGAAAATTTTTGACCCTTCCTCCCCTTCATGTAACGTGTCATAACGTTTCCTGTACACTCTCTCCTTCTCTCTAAACGATACGTTACACCCAAATGACCCTTTTTTACCTAAAAATATTATTATTTTACCGACTTAGGATAATTATATTCCCTAGTTTTTTTGTTACGTAACGCGTTGTTCTATCCCCTCTACAAGTCTCTACGCGCGCCGTCGCGCTCTTTAAAAACGAACTTATAACGCTATCTATGCACACACAACCCCACAGTGGGAATCACTGGGTCGTCGGTGTTAGAGATAACACAATAGACAAAGGACCCAGACCGAGAACAGAAATTTAAATTCGTCATTCGAATTTCCGCCTTGCTGCTATCCTGCATAGTAACAATTGCGAGCTTCGGATTTCAACATGTGAAGTGTCATTGGATTGTCGCTGTCGTTGGTGTGACATCGACTTTATACTTTTTTTATACCGGGGCGCCCGCTACTCCTAAATAATTTTAAATAGTCGAAATTTTTCTAAATCTATTAATTACTTATCCTTGTTCAATGTAAGGTAAAGTAAGTATTTATACTGTAAATTCGTAACGCGCGACATAAAGTACCTACGTCCACGTCCACGTCCGGCGACACGGCGCGGCGGCGGGTTGGTGACCTTCGTATCGCTTTCGTTTTTTGTAGCACCCTTGGGGACTATCGCTATTGAGCTTTTAGCGAGATAAAGATAACATGAGCCTGAAAAGGGTTGACGAGATTATTATTACGCAACTTAGGTCGTAAAGCGGTATATTAAATGTACTTATTTCAATTGAACATAATCCCTTTTACAATAGTTATGTTTTAGACATCTAATTTTTTATAGATAGATAAGTCTTGAAATCATGATTTGGCATAAAAGTTGCTAGAAAAATGTTTGTTATTCTATCTCTATAAACTGACCTATTATAAAAAATGTAAACCAGAATCTTCATCCAAGAAATCCAAACAAGCTCGCACTATAACAATCATTATTGTAATTTAAAAACTTTAGTAGCTTAAAAGCTTTCCTCAGTTATGAGAAGAGTCTCTTGCCCAGTAGTGGGGCACTAATGAGTCGAGAGCAACCGCTAAATAGATATTTCGTATTAACACAAAATTAATTTCCTTGGAGCTTTTAGTAAATTACTTTCAATGAATTTCATGATCATGTTTAAAAGTACCTAAGTGCGCTTCGTGAGACTTGGTCATTCTGAATACATGTGCAAAATTGAAATCCCAACCGAATATAATGTTATTTTATAAACATAATCATCGATATATACATATGTGTATAGGTATATGCATAATTCCACAATGGAACAGCGTGGTGGAGTAGTCTCTAGGCATCCTTAATTTCGAGGAGAGACCCTTACTCAGTAGTGAGCCATAGGTAGAGGCCAACACGTGTAACTTTCAACTTTTAAGTCAAAATTGTAAGTACTAAAATTGCTATAGAAAACTCTATTCATACTGAAAGTAAGAACTTTTAGAATGAAGTTAAGACCATAACGTACTAATGGATGTAAAATTCAGGGACAAGTATCATACATAATTATGACGATGTTGTAACACGCTAAGTGTTACTTGGACTCAATTAGGGAAACAGGGAGCACTTTGTTTGCTTTTAAATTTAACCGTTCATAATACATTTAAAATCTCGTCAATTAAGCTAACTTAACCTGGATATGAAGTATACTACTCATAACAAAAACATAATTCCCTGGCGCTTGTTTTCATTACATTGAGATCACGATTACCCTGATTTACTCAAGTCAACGAACACGTTGCTTCGGCTTATGCTAGCTCTACCGTGTAATTACACTGATTAATAGAATCTTTGATTTATAATATACGGTTCGCATAGACTATATAGCATTTAGAGTATACGTATGGCTTCAGCTAATTAGCCCCACACGTGGCTATGCCGATACGAGGAGTGTAAACCAGGAGAACAAATTCACAACGTTGCAAGTCAAACTGGGTTTGAAGGTGCACATAAAACAACGTATCGGAATTCCTTATTTCGAGCGTAGACCTCTTTGAAGTCAAGTCTTAACGATTGATACGTCATGATACTATGTAGATGTGGCCAACTGCACAATACGTAGCATAGTAAAATCACCTATAAATATGGCTATGAGCGGCCGTTCGTCTTACTCCTGACTGCACTCAATGTAGCTACTTCGCGATTTCAGCTATAAGAGCCTCCTTCTACATTGAGACCGAGGTAATTTCTCGTGCTAGTGCACTTTGCTATACAATAAACGAGGCTTTAGCGCTAGAACTTAAAAAACAATATCACTGGCTAATCAAAGACGAAATACAAAAGGTAACTTAAAATTCTAGAACATCACTTATAATTAATAAGAAACTGATTAATTTGAGAGGTACTGTAAGGTCTTGTTTAACTTCCGGAATTCAAAGATTTAAAGAAGAAAATGATTGTACTTTATTTAAGAGTTCTTCTAAAAGTTCTGGGAAGGACCTACACATTTCCATAATAAATTATCAGGAGGGAGTATATAACAGTAACGATATTAGATAACACCTACCTGTAAAGTTATCCCTTCTGACAAACATTACAAATGCAAAATCCTACAATATTAGACATTCTGGCTTTCTATGAGTAAGTCAATCTTTGTGTCTCTGAACCTACAGAATTTATTATGAAGTCTCGAGCTCCCAAATATATTCTTATAAATAATGGAGAGAACTCATCGTTACCAGAGTGGATATTAATTAAAGTGATGTCTACTTTAATATTTTACAAAGCTTTCGTTCCCTGTGACACCGGCTTTAAGAGCAAATGGCATTAGAAAAATTAATTTACGAAACTTTCTCAGTTAGGTATGATGGAGCGTTAAAGTAAAAATAACTCTCGGCTCATATTAAAAGAAAACTTATTAAAATAATGGGGGTGAGGTTCCGTGTTATGAATATAACAGATGTTGAGATATGAAATTGTTATTTCGTACTGAAAAATCATAACATTTTGTGTGTTGTAATAAAATCTCACACTATACAGATTGAGTATAATAAGTTCGCTTTTATTAGGTCATCTCTCTAACAACGTAATAAGTTCTATAAAGATGAATTTCACCCATTTTTACTAGATAGAAAATAGATCGACCCTGTAGCCTAGTTAGTAGTGACCCTGCCTGCGAAGGGAGGGGTCCCGGGTTCGATTACCTGCCGGGGCAGATATTTATGAGACAGATTAATGTTTGTTCTCGGGTCATGGGTGTTAGTGATGTGTTATTTGTCTTGTCCATGCCACCCACGACACAGGAAATCCTGCTGCAGGGGTATGAGTATGTTAGCGTTTATTATTATTATTTTATTATCGAGAGGATATTGTGTGGCACACGAATATTACTTATATTCCAAAGCTATTCACAATAGATCTAAGAGTTTACCAAATAACGCTGTCAGATATCAGAGTCGAAGATAATTAAGAAGATATTTAGGTAAGAAGATAATATATAACAGGAAACTACATTTTACGCTCGTGTAATTCTCTTCTAACACCTTATAAGATAGACGTTACCCGTAGTGTTATGGCTTTCTACGACATTAATATATAGTTACTATGCAGCATGAAGCTGTTTAGTAGAATGTAGCCTTTTTACACTCACAACGTTTATGTAAGGCCAAGTATTTTTTTTTTATAATGTCCAATAAATCTTGTATAGCTATTTCATAATATTAAACTTAAACAATGTAAATCATAAACTCTTTCGATACCAAGAAACATTTCCTATAGAGGAATTTATAAAAGGGTTTCTGCGGTGCAGCTAAGTGAATTAATCGGCCCTTAATTGCAACTTCCAAGGCAGAGAGTGCTTCCTAGTTATATGCTTTATGTATTGCTTGGTATACCTATCTTACTGAACTCATGTGTGGTACTTAGCTGTCGATTATAAGAACTTGGGTTTTTAATTTAATAATTAAGTAAGACTAAAAGTGAATATAAGGATTGCTCGTGCAAGATTCTAATTTTAAATTCAATTCAGCAGAGAGCTAACTCTTGATCAAATCATAAACTTCAAATAGGCTTACATGTGATCGTCCTCGTGGAGGGAAATACGAATGTGAACGACTGTGGCGCGCCTTTCCTCAAAATAAATTTTAGTATTTTATGCATATTACTAAAAAATGGGCATTAATAATCAAATATTGAGATGTTGAGGAGAAATGTCTGTTTATTCGTAAATACAACTTAAGATAAGCTGAGAGCTCTACGTACTTACCGGGTAGGTACTTTTCTACATTATTAACTCACTTTAAAGTGAAATACATTAAAATGTTTGTAGAAAGGTTCAACTTTAAACCCCTTTTTATGAATAATGCAGGCACGTTCGAGTTTGAGCTTTCACATACCTACTTCAAGTTTACACGGAGAAGTGCAGAAAGCAAAAATTTATGTATAATAAAAAAGTGTTAGAAGTACATTCTATTAAGATAATAAAGAACAAAGGATACTAGTAATTATTAACAAAATACAGAAAACACAATTGCTCAGAATTTTCACAATGATAAAAACCGTTTAAAAATATAGCCTATGTTACTTCCACAACATTATTTGTATGGTCGTACATTTTTTCTACGCCAGAAAAACATTTAAAACTAAAACGCATTACACTACATTCAATTCAACGACATTTCACTCAACACGTCCGATGCAAGGCTCCGTTAAAATACAGATGACGTTGACGTTGACGGTGACGTTGACGTTCACCAGCGTGGAACATGGAACAAATCTATAGACTATTGTGTGAAATAATAAGCTATGATCGAATTTCTATTGCAGATCGGGTGCTCTAGTGGAATGGTAATCATTATTGGATAAATTTCATGAACGTTTTCCATGCACGTTTTGACGTCAATCCCTGTTGTAATCGTTAGATAACTATTACAACTATACGTATTGTCAATCTACGATAGTTTTACGCTTTAACTTTAGTTACTAAGATGCAGTACCGAACATTGATAACTATTTAGGACAATATATGCATATTTGAACGGCATTTAAATACTTCGTTAGAGAAAAACATTATAAAATAGAGCTAAATTATTTAGTTGGATTGTTTGCGATTGAATAATTTAACTAACATCTGTGTGCTGTTGCGTCTGTTACAAGAAGTAATTTATATTAAAACTAGAAAACCAGGCAGACGTTGTTTTGCAACATATTTTATCTCATCATCATCGTTGTATCTCCTAAAGTCATCCTATAGTTCGTCCCTTAATTTTGTATTTAATGATAACATCTTATATATATCTTATCTTATCTTTCGTTATCGTCTCCGTTGAACTTTAAATTTTAATAACTTTTGATAGAGTGGACTGATTTAAATAAAATAAAGCCTAAGTAACGCCCCGAGTTAAGGATTATTTATGAATTTCATCCATTGTTCTGTCAAATCAGCCGTTTTACGTGATGCTCTTTCAAACACACAGACAAACAGAGCCCCCCAACTTTCAATTTTATTATATGTAAGAAGATAAGAAGAAGATTATAGTTTATAGCTAGTGAAAAATGAGTCCATAAAGCTTAATACTTAGGAGCTGTTGAGCTTAGGGGAAGAGGAAAGCTCGGTTAGCGGTGGGCAGGTACCTTCAGTTTGCATCTCATATAAGAGGGCGGAGGGGTATGCGCGGTAGGTTGCGGGGAACCACCCGCGCGAGCCGCGTCGCCATTATTCCCAGTCATTCGCGCGCCGGGAGTTGACTGAAAAGGCGGTCTTAACGGCTGACTAAAGTTAACGCTCCGATCTCGCGGTTCTCTTGCTTCCTAAGGTAAGTTTTAATTTAAATATTTACTTCGTTCATGTTTGCAATGATTTAATTTTTTTTATTTATTTTTTTTAGTTGTTTTCCTGTGTAATTTTTTTTAAACGCGGAAAGTCCGGAAAATTTTAGTAAAGGAAGATTTAATCCAACGTGCGATTTCCAATATTTATTTAAAAAAAATTAAAATTGTTTTAACTATTCACAAAAATGCATTAACTTACTTTGGCGGTAAAAAAAAATTAAGTTTGTAAATTAATTATTTAATAGTGTTAGAAAAAATAATTTCTTACCAATTTAATGTAATAAAACTTTTAAAATGTAATTACTTTATGCATTTTGCTACCCTGTTTAAGTAAGGATGAGTTTAAAGTTGCCGCCAAACTTCCCGCATCTCCGCTGCAAACTCATTTTATGTGAAAAGCAGTTCGCTATAATGTTATATCTTCTTAGATATCTAAACATAATATAAAAATGTTTAATGACTTTTTTATATTTGATACTATTAAATGAAAAGAAAAAGTATTTTTTGGTATTTTTTCATTTGTTTTATTTTTTAAATATTATGCCTTTCATTCAGTGATAGATGATTGTCGCGAGGATTTAGTAAGGTGTAAAAACCTCATAAAATTAACAGCCGACGGGTGCGGGTCAATCATTTAATTTTTAAGTCTTTTTTATAAACCCTTAAAATTATATTTTTGTCTTTAGTTAAACTTAATTTTAAATAATATTGTTTGTTTGATTTTTCATATTTATATTTATAATAGGTAATTGTTTTTTTTATTTTTAACGTTCCGTACCTCTACAACAGGGATTCTCATATTATGAGCACTTGTTGTTCGCTCGACTTTGTCTAGACAATTTTCCTAGAAAGCGCATGAATAGATGCTTAATCTATTTAAAATTAATATCCAACACTCAGATTTGTAATCCCTTAGTGCTCTTAAAAAATTCAAGCTTTGAAGTCAAGAAAATTAAAATACTTATTTGTTCATATATTTTTATGGAACTTTATTTATGTTTTTATTTATTACTATAAATAAATTACGTCTTTACTAAACAACTTAAAAAATACCGTGTTCTGCGGTACATTGCATTTATCGTTATCGTGGGCGCGTCAATTATCCGTAGCGTTCTCACTCAAAAGAAAAAAGACTTCAATTGAAGTCTTTTGGCGTCTTCGCACGGAGCTCGATGAGAACAGGAAAAGTGAAAGAAAAACTAATTGGCATTTAAGCCCAGTTAAAAGTTACACCATTTATACCGTAAATAGTTTTTCACTATCTGACACTCGCAGGGGAATAAAAGACTATCGGATACTTTTCGTCGACCTAGCTTCATGAAATTTGGTAAAGGAAATGTCTTAGCACAAGTAAAGGGAAAAAATTGGAATCGGTCACAAATTAGGTACTATAGACGCACTTCGCCGGTTTTTCATGGTTCTGTAGCCAACCTAGCAACCCTTAAAGTTTGCGTGTTCCAGGTTCGTGTTCGGCTTGACCATTTCGTTTTCATGTCACGGTTGAAATGTGACACAAGTATTAATTGTTCATTAGTTTTCTGTTAAACAATAGTTCTTGAACTAACGGAATATTTAAGGCTGCTATTGTGGCTGAGGGTATAGATTGTGAAGTTAGAACTTGCAGAGTTAGGGCGTACAGCTTTTGAAGCTTGGCTTCAAACATTTGAAACTAATAATATTTGACACTGTACAAACAAAACGAAACAAATAACAAGGATTTCTCCTTTTTATATTAGAGAAGACTACAGTTATATATAAACTCATAGTATATTTTTACAATCAGGGACTGAAAAGATTCAAATAAGTCAACTCATTAATTAATATAACCCTTTAACCGAGAATCTGTTTCCATCGCAAAATTTGCTGCTTGCCGAAGTAATCAAAGGCGCTTGCCCCTTGTATAACAGAAGTAATTTTATTTCCATTAATTATTATTTCATAATTGAAGTTATGGGATTCAGCGGTGCCGATCTCACTGCGATTAATATTTCACGGCGTTCATAGCGTAATAATTTGTTTCTTTCAATCCAATCAATTCAAAGATGGAAAACAATATAGTTTTATTGTTATTATTATTAAAAATTATACAACTATGTTTTTCATAACAACATTATGATCATATCCCTGCGGCTTGCGTTGATCTTAATCTTAAACGAAGTTAAAGAAGTCTGAGCACGGTCAAAGTGGGAGGACGGCTCTCGTGGCAAAAAATCAGGGCATGTTAAAAAAATTCTGACATATACAATGGTATCAAAAATGGCTGACAAGGCTTAATTAACCATTGTGCAGACCACCGATAAGCGTAATTATTATGTGTCACTAATTAATCACAAATGGAGATGTGAAAAATAGAAAATGCATAATTTTGGGTGGGATAGCCAAGCTAAGACGACGATATGTGGCTATATAATAAAATAATTA
Source organism: Lerema accius (assembly GCA_001278395.1). Classification (NCBI taxonomy): domain Eukaryota; kingdom Metazoa; phylum Arthropoda; class Insecta; order Lepidoptera; family Hesperiidae; genus Lerema; species Lerema accius. The sequence continues at coordinate 434,652 of LGAG01001242.1, forward strand.
TTAAAAAAAATACAATTTTATAAAAGTAACTGAAAATTATGACGGTAACGGATTAGTAACCAACAATTTATTTTGAAGTCGGTTGCAGTAAAGTTGTCGTAAAATCCACAGATTTCAATAGAAATAGTGGGTCATTAATCCGTTATTTTATAATTTTTAGTTACTTTTTTGAGGTTGATTTTTTTAATTATTATTTTATTTCATATCTTTTACTTCAAATTAAAAAAAATAAAACCATGTAGGTGTCTAACTCTATGTAGGTGTAAAGTTCTCATCAATACGAAACATTTAAGCCCAAACACTGGATATCTGCTGTAAATCGTTGAAGAGTTCCCTCGATTGCCTTTCGGCTACATTACCAGATTGACTTCAAACATTCACGTTATCGTAATGTTTTAAAATAATTAATGAACAAATTAACAAACGCACTAATCGCCCCTATGATTTTTGAAAGTTTCTCTCGATTTTCCTAAGATGCCATCATCATAACCTGGTTTCTTTATTATGGGACTACCCTTGGAATATCATTATTATAACTAATAAAATAATTAAAGACCGTCCACTAACGCCGGAGTAATCGCGTAACATATACAAAAAATCAACCTACAGGGTAATATAGAACTTCTTCCTCTTTGAAGTTGGTTAAAAATGCATTTTTAACACAAAAAAGCCTAATATCAGTGGTTCGCTTTGCTCTGTTTATGGGCTACGTTTATCTCATAAGGAATTCGTAAAGCGTTGTCTGTGAGATCCGCCTGGGTAGAGGAATAATTTATCGCAATTTCGTTCAGCATCCGTGCATCTAATTTAATTGTTACAAAGAGAGTAGTATAAGAATAGCTACAGTTATTAGCTTGTCGTGGAAGCTTTGCATTATACGTGTTAGGTAAGTAGAGTTGAGTTCACATTTTGTGCGTATAAGTATAGAAGTTTCAGAAGTATAATTCTATCCATAACTATGCAATATATATTATCTACAGTCATTCATTGCATTTATCAGTATTTAATCTCGTGTGAAGGGACCGATGCACATTTATGTATTAAAAGGGAATTCGCTTTCTCGCCGAAATTTAAGCAAAATTCATTGTGGCCAACAATATAATAGAGTCGTTTGATATACCTGGCTGAAGGATTTCAATGACAACATTAACTGGCTGTCAAAGGGACCTTCATGACAAACATTGTATATAGTTTGTCTATCGAAAGTTGAACTGTTCCGGTAATAATTTAAAGTTGAAGTTCCAATATCTTTATCCAAGAACTTCGCATAAACTAATGCATTAATAATATATTTGATATTCACTGGTCTATCCCGACTTATTATAAATCTTTAGCTTCCGGCGGCCTTAAAATATATGCTTCCACATTTTTAATCTTCTTAATCTGAATAGAATCCACAAACATTCAAAATTAAGCGACGATGATGGATTATGAGTAATTTTTACATAAATTAGCTATCTTTCACTCTTAACCTCAGTATCGGCTTGAAACTTTGCCAAGGAGTACCTAGTGATAGTACCAGTCGTATAGTTGGAACCGTGCCAATTTGCCAACTTAGTTATAATGTAAATTTATGCAATATTATCAGAGGCCTATTACCTGCCTCTATTTGGTTGATGTTCACAAGCTACTGTTTCTAGGAACAGTTGAGATAATCTACTATGACTATTAATATTGTTTAAGCTATTATTTACACTGTGTACGAATAATGATAGTGTTATAGGGCTAAATATGAACATTGCTTTTTTTTAAGGGTAGATTTGAAGTTACTGAAATACCTAAAGTTTTCAGTGCTACTAACGGTTACTATTTGAACTACTTATATTTATTAGTAGGACTAAAATATACTAAAAGTCCTCGTAGTAATTAATAATTGCATCTATAAATAACAATAATACCCACAGTCGAAAATGACAGATTTCCACAAGCGGCAGGGAATGACGATACTGTGAACTCGTTATTTATTCTCATTGCATAAAAGATATCTATCAGCTTTACCCAATAAAATATTCTACCAGTTTCAATTTTAATACTCCTGTCATATGGAATAACCTTTACTATGGTGACATTTCAATATATTCTTACTGGCTACTATTTTTTATTTTATAAAGCTATTTTAACCACTTGGTTGGTGTTAACGATGACCCTATACTGCATGAGTTTATGAGTAAAAGGTAAATTAATTTTACACGATCGCAACGAAGCTTTACTGAAGTCTATTAGTTTACAATCTTCTCTGTAGCTTATCATAATGATTTTAGGGTATATTTAGACGTAATGTGGTATTTGATTAGAATCAGAACTTCATGAACAATAAACTACTTACGCTTTCTATTCGGTTGTAATATGTAACAAGTATTACTTAATATATTTTGTCGCACATCTACTAACTGAGAAATATATTAGATATATTTTTATAACTGTGATATATTACGAAATACGCGTTGAGCGAACCTGGCGTAACCTTGTCATTGTTAATATTGGTGAAATCTTACCTCTGTTTTTATACTGCTCAGAGGTTTTGGGAATCTGAAGTACCTACTTTTTATTTTCTGTGTTAACAGAAGAAAAGAGTCAGAACATAACAGTGGTCGGCAACTGTATAACCAAAAAGAGCCTATTATACACAATACATTATATAAATTTTCGTAATACTTTTACATGCACGGCGGTGGCCATTTACTCCCCTTACAAATATACCCCAGTTACGAGAAATCAACAGTCCGGCAGTAAAATCAAATTTATGATATTACTTGCTTTTGCTCGAGGCTTCACCCGTCGAAGAATGATTTCACAAAACCAAATTTCAACTCAACAACCAAATATCTTTACAAAATTTTAGATTCATAATATTACTTCCTCGTGCCCGCGGGTACATCCGCCGAACGATTTCACTAAACATAATTTCGTTCTTTACGAACTTATCCATTTATACTATTATATCGGGTTATTTTATTTCTAGGCGTTTTGGAAAACGGCTGCACGTAATACCAAAAATGCTATGTTTCATAGTTGTGTTAATAATCATCTGCAAGTTCAATCCTGAGGGCGTCTAGCCGATCGATCATCATTGCTTAGTAGAACGAAACGTGTCAGATTATAAAATGAAGCCGAATTGTGACGAATCGATCGTTTAGCACCCCATCAGGAGCAGGAAGACATTTCATTTCAACAGGACTTTAAAGCTCGTGTCAAATAGACAGCGAACGAAACGAACGAAAGTCTGGCGAAGCGTTTTTATTTTGTAATAGGATTCAAGATCGCTAGAACGTGGTCAACTAGAAAGGGTAGGAGAACTGTTTTTCTATATGAAAAGATTCAAATGTTGCTATATATTACAAAATAAAAACACTTGGCATATCTTTCGGTTCGCTGTCTGTTTCACAAGGGGCTTAGAGTGAACACTGTGAATATACGAGTTCCATCTTTGATTGACATAAAACATGGTAATGGACGTGTAAAAACCGCAGAGAGTATCTTTTGTTTATGCTCTGAGGTCACCAAAATATCTACATATATTTTGCAGGAAACACCTTTTATAAACTGTCGTGGGTACAAGTTATCATAATCTAATTACGCATAGAACAAAAATAAAAAACGTTAAAATTAAAACGGTAAAAGTTTTGAAGGCTTTTTCTTTTAACCCACTGTTTATGTTAAAATTTCCATGAAGTCCATCGGGGAAGGTTTTCTGCGAAATACTAATTACTGCCTCTGAGCTTGCAACGGATATTAGAGTTGTGCGAATCGAAGCTTCAGTCCAATTGAAATTCCAATACAGTAATGATCCAAGTTACGCGCCCGTTTGAAATGTAATGTGTTGAAAAATGAAGTTATAAATCGAAAAAGTTGTTTACAGTCCCTCGGCCATTTATTTAGATCATTGAACTCTTACTGAATTTCATTGTATACTAAGAAACGATTACGTGAGACTATTGAGTCTGAAAAGAAAAGGATGTAGATACGAGTATAATAAATATCTACGAAGTCTAATCAGTTCCATACACATTCTTCATGGAGAACATATTCAAAAAACCTATGAAACTAGTAATCATTAATAGAAAAACAAAAAACGTGACTGCGCAAAATTGAAGGACTAGAATGAAAAAAAATATATAGCCTCCATCACTCTCATAATGGAGACAAATCCAATGACGCTTCACACGTTGAAATCCGCTAAGTCCATGACGCTGTAGGGCGTGCCAAAGAAATGGACATACATACATAAAAATGTTGTAAAAAAATAAATAAATAAATACTCGAAAAACATTAGCCACCTTCCGCACTCGGTTAATAAAAAGAATCTTTCAACTATGTTTTTAAACCCCACGGGAAAACGATAAAAAAGTAGCACTCGCAATCGAGCCTAAGCTTTTTGCAAAATGAATTCTAGCAATCAATCATGTTGCATTGAATCATATCCACAGTAGTCCCCTGTATCCAATGAGCATACGATCAATTATAACTTGGCGGTGTTTCTGCGGTGTCATTACACGCCTACAGTCTCCGTTTGTGATTTATGATCACACATCACACACATTCGGTGACTAAATCTATGTAGACAAGTCATTATCATAGCCTAAAATCTATAATATTTGTATACCAATTAATAGTCAATATTTAGGTAGCTATCAAGATCGTTATTAGGTAATTAGCAAGATACGTAAGTAAAATTAGGGTCTCATGTTATTTTCTGCTCATTAATTTATGTTACGTTTATGTATTTTCATAATTATACCAGAATCCTACGTATTACCCGATTGTGAATATTTTCTATAAGAGTATAAAGACAGGAAGTTTCCTGTATAAATTTTGTTTTTAGCTTGTTAACCCATAAAGTAACGGCCCATTAGGTAATCCTTTCTACTAGAGTACACACAAGAGCCTACATTAATTATTGACCCATCGGTCACTAGCATACTTATAATATTAAACAGGCCGGAAATTCGACGGAAATACTATCTATGTACAGTCACGAACATAAATATCTGACTCCCATAGTATCATAATGTGACCCCCCTTTGAAAACCAACTTCCCGGTGTCTGATAGACTGCATTTTTTTTATTTTACAACAGTAAAACTCCCGCGCTAAGGACCATTTAAAAAAATTATATACAATGAGATTCAATAAAGATTATTGTGTCCTGGTTACATACTAAATTAAACCACACATAAATTATGATGTCTTAGCTACTTACTCGCGTTGGGAGTCATTTTAAAAATCTAATATATTCTTAGGTTCCCTAACGTTAAAAGGGTTTTGGAGTTGGTTGAAATATAAATTTTCGCCGACAACCTCGCAAGATCTGTACAAGATACATTATTTTAATACGATTTTGCTCTTTACAAGCTTTGACATGGAGTCACGTTTCTTTAAATAAATTATGCCTTGCCTATTCTTTGTTCCGTTGACATTGGCGATATTTAAAGACAATTTAAAATATAATGCAAAATTATATTTTAATTACCTACGTAACTAAAAAAATTACTATCAGGGAAATACCCATTATATAAATGTAAAACCTTAAACCCATCCTTACTTGTGGTGTATTCTGCTAATAAAATCTGATACTCGTTCTCTGCAAATGTTACTGAGCATTTTTAAGGTAAAAAACCGTTATGCACAAAACCGTTTATGGTAGTAATCTGCCAGCTTTTCTAGCTAGCGACTTATTTCTGAAATTAAACGCAAACACAATGCCAACAGTGGGTTAACTGTTTAATTCTTGGCGAACAGAGCGGTGATTACGCCGAAGCTAAGATAGTGTCGGTAGACTTGAATACCTACTGACTATTTACTACTTAGATGTCCTTTATATTTCAAAACTAATACTTGTAAGTCACAAGTTTCTACTGATGTTAATAATTGTCTTTACGATACGAGGATCTAAATGTTTTTTTTTACCCCTACAAAGTTATGTAAAGAGACTTGTGTAATTTCAAACATTATCCGTTGAAAAAAGTGCGTAACTATGATACAACGTGCGTATTTAAGTAATCGATTGATTTGGTCAAAACTACACATACTTGGTACTGAGTAGTAAGGGACTGCAATGCGTCAGGTATTGATTTGAAGCTGATGCCAGATCCGCGTTGTCAAGGGCAATTTTTTTTCCTATCACTTCTTGACCTCTAAATTATTGTTTTAATTAGGCTTCTAATATTAAAACCATGACTCCTTGCATATCGACAATTCTGTCAATTTACTGACTAATTTATACCTATGACCAATATTTTTTACTTAATATCAAGTCGTTCCTTATCGTTTTTGCAAAAATGAAATGTTGTTCTAAAGATAATGATTATTTTAATGTCTTAAATTCTACTTCTTTTAAGGGACAGTAACAACAAATTATTTTTGCACATTATAAAAGCAAATATATATTTACACATGCTTAACAAGAAATACGTGTTCAGATCAAACGTCCACACTATTGTAACTACGCTAATCTAACAAAGAATTCTATTTTCTCACAAAGATAGGATAAAATAATAGGGAAAGTAAGTAAATAAAAGCCTATCGAACTTCAAAAAAATCAAGAAGAGTGCCCATTATACAGAGCAGTATAGATGTAGGTAGAATAAATATAGGTACCTACTAAGGTACTTTCTGTCCCTCACTTTTCTATGTAGCATCAGTAACAATAAGTAGATAAGGCTTTTTAAAAAATCCATGTCTTTGAGTTCTCAGCTCATCTGTAAGACCCGTTCTTATCTTTATTTGCTTCAGAAAATCATAACGTATCATTATGTGTAAAAGGTTCATATTACATTAAAAAAAATTCATGTTTTTTCTTTATAGTTATGACTACCACTTTTACCTAGTATATGTCTTTACTTAATACGTGTAAACCGAAAAAGAAAGAAAATGCAACAATAACATTCTCAATCTCGTTAATGGATATAACAATATGGTTATAACAAAAACATCTAGGATTACGTTGTAAATATTTTTATGTTACTTTATACTTAACCATTATCTGGTATTAATGGGATGTCAGTGTGATGTGAGCATGTAGTGTAGGGATCACGTTTAGTGACATGCATTGTTATCCTTGTCTGTGACACTCCTTTTGTGATACGAGTTGAAAAGTGGTCCCGAGTTAATTACACACCGCATCTTAAAGGTGCGTCAAATTCGCTACATGGTCGGTTTACTTTAGCCTGACTCTTTTCAATGTGTCTTTCAAAGTAATTATTTGTTCATTTAAAATTGAATACATCTGAAGTCTGTTTATTTTATACTTGAAATTGATGTGACATATTAGATCATTTTAAATTATGAAGCAGAAGTTATCAAATATCATCAAGATATCAAACGAGCCTGTACTCTATAGTTAGTCATAATAAGTTATGGATAAAACTCATCCACAGTTAACTCTAATCTAATTATTATTCATAGTTTGCAATATATGATGTATGATTT
>LGAG01001242.1:442242-474304 GCA_001278395.1 Lerema accius
ATACAGTCGAATTGAGAACCTCCTCCTTTTTTTGAAGTCGGTTAAAAAAAATAGTTTACGTAATTTATAGTCGAGATACGCATCTCAAGGGTTCAAATTGAGATTCCTTTTTAAAAGTACAGTTACTGTTAAAGTTTATATGGAAAGAAGTGTAGTTTAAATGATTTTTGTGTGTTAGAAAAAGGTTAGAAATATATTTAAATTAGAGAAAAAAAAATCCCTCACATACGTCCACCACACATGTCAGACGAAAAGCTCATAGTCATTGACAGACACTTCACTTCGGAATTGACATCTACTAGCCAGGGATATCAAACGAGTCTGTACCTACTCTATAGTTTGTCATAATAAGTTATGGATAAAACTCATCCACAGTTAACTCTAATCTAATTATTATTCACAGTTTGCAATATATGATGTATGATTTGCAAAGTCAATATAACGCTGGTTAACAGGACCAACTCATTCGCTTGTCATAAATTGTTATTTAACTTGACGAGGGTTTGGCATGCATGCGGGCTCCACTGTCAAGCGAAGATGGGACGGGATGTTTGTGTAGTAAATATTACTGAAAGTAATGTGTAAAAACAGGTCGGCTGCACAGAAGCAATACGGTTGTAATACGATTTTCTACAACGAACAAAGTTAACCATGATAGAAAAAATACTTTAAAATTGGCAGTTACTCTATCAATACCATCTTATCTTTGGAACCGTAAAAGAAAATCGTAAAAATGATTTAATAGGTATTAAAGAGTTTTTTTTTAAATAAATTGGAAGACATTTATTAATGTTTTACTGGCATTGACCACGGAATAAGTTCTAGATTTTTTATTTTCATTATTTTCTTACTCGATGATTTTTAGCTGTCTATTTTAATGATGTTTTTTGTATTACCATTTTGTTTTTAGTTTTAAATTCATACAAAATCCCGTAGTTAAATCGCTTATATACCTAGTTTAAACACCTAGTTTAAAGAGTCTAAACAAAGTAACTTGTTAAGCTGGTGGATGATGAAAGTCAGATTATTTAAATTAGCGAAGTTTGGAGCTCCTCCACTTTTGCATTTTAAAAAGAATTCCACATACATTATTATCACACTTTTTCAACTTCTTAGCACGGATAAAATAGAGTCTTAACAATGATTAATCCCTGTGCTTTGTATATACTTTAAAAGTAGATAAGTATACATATAAGACAGTAAACACACAGAAAGATGGAAAACAGAAATATTAACTCATCATTCCAATTCCTACCTCGTTGGGAATCAAACCCAGGACTATTAAAACGACAATCAATTGTAAATTAAAAAAGTAAAAACAATTGGTATTATCGTGATACATTTTTACCGTATATAAGTATTAATTAAAACAAACATTTGTTGTTAAAACAAGCAAGAAAACTAAACCAAAGCTAAATCTCTAAATTATTATATTCCGATATAGGTAGATATTGATGAATGCAACCTGTTCACAATTTCGATACAATTATCACGGCACAGAATATTAAATTGCCGATTTTAATTATAGATACAATGATATTAATTGCTACGTCAATGAAGCACTTATGTGTCAATTTGTAGAAGTTCGATCGAGTTTGAATAATTAAGTACTCGTATGATAGAGTGTTGGAGCATAAATCGAAAATTAATTTTTAATTCGCTTCGGAAAAAGTGGCTTCAGATTATCTAGCCCCTTAAACATGAGATAGAGTAGACTAGAGAAATGTATTAACGCGAATAGTTTGTATGTATGTCCATTTTTTTAGCACTCTCTACACCCTAAAAGTATTATTACAAATTAAGTTATATTTTACAATAATAACATATTTTTCAACAGATTACAATATGCATTACAGCAAACTTTGTAATTTGAATTCTTATTCCCAAGTAAGAACCATTCCGAGATTGCTAACAACAAACAGAATATTTGTCTCGTTTTCGTTTTTAGACGTCAAAGAATATTAAATTGGGTTGTAATACACTCACAAACAGCAATTACCCACGCTTCGCTCTCGACGTTTGTAGATATCAACAAAATATTTAATATCAAAATGTGATAACCTGCACTTGAACGATTAGTAGATGGACGATTAAATTTACCTTATTTTTGTCTTAGACCTTTATTACAGATATGTAATAAGGAGAACTTTTTAAATTAGAATAATATGAGTTTTCGTTATCGTCTTTTCGAGATTTTCTCTTTAGAACAAAAGGTTAATAAATTCAAACGATAAATAGATTCGTCATATAATTCAGATACCAAGTATCGAATAATAAAACTGTTAGGTAGACTTGTTATCGATGTAGTGACTAAAACATTTTTTGTCTGTCTGTTTGTTCATCTATCTGTTTGGACATCACGACGAAATCTCTGGACCTAGAGTATTTAAATAAAACTTGGCATGTTTGAAGACGATCTTAGGATGTATAGGTAGATAGTACAGACGCTATCGAATGATGAAAATATTCCACGTTTCAGCTTTAAGCGATAATAAAAACGCTTTAGGTAAGAAATAACATTAGAGCTAGATATTATTACGAAAACGGGACCACACGTTTATTGCTTACAAATGCTGCAAATTCAACGCTTTCTAAGAAATAAATTTACGTTGCGGTGCGCAGTGTTCAAGTAGGTTACGTAACACAAATTTTGAAGATTTTTGATTCTTCCATGTAACGCGTCGTAACATTTTTCTATACCCTCTTTCTCCAAACGTTACATAACCAAATGACTATTATACCAAAAACAGGTCGCCATTTAGCCGATAGGAGAATTATACTATCCAGTTTTTTTTTGTCATAAACAACAGTGTTACGTAACGCGTCTTTTGATGTTCACTCCCTGTACGGTAACGCATGAAAACGTTTTACAACACCGCTCCACCCCCAAATTGCGCTGCGTTATACTTAAACGCTCCCTCACAGGTAACAGATATTTTCAGTTCGTACCTACATTACAACAGCTGCAAGCTGATGAGTAAAATTAAACAGGGGTTAATTAAAGTAAAAATTTCAATTTAAACGCTGTAATGTTTGTTTGGTGAACGAACAAACAGCAAAGTATGTTCATTACTTTGTGAACATTGTTTTTATAGTTAAACGGACTTTTTTCCGTATTTTGTAACGGTTGTAGGTACTGTTAAACTTTTTCGATGTCATTGAGATATTATGTAATTGAGATACACCTAATTAGATACCGATTTTAAGTCAATAAGTAAAATAATATAATGAATGTAGTGCCAAATTTTCACGTAAGATTTATCTGAGATCTAAGAGTCCCATTTTAATATCGCTGTATTTACTAAATAAGTACTTTATTCGTCGTGCTACTGGGTTCATGATCTTTATCTATCAAATTACAAGGTGAGGTAAATGAACGTTGTGTAAAGTAATCACCTGCAGTAAAACATTCGATATGTATCGTATGTAGTAAAAATTCAGGAAAGTAAGCTTTCGTTATTTACGTTGAATCGTACCGGCTATTCAAACACGATTCCAATCATAACATTTCGATGGGCAATGTATTTCAGTTCGGAACGGTTCAAAATATACAGGGTGTAATTAACAGTGTTGGGTCAAATGTAGAGCAGTCTTGCTACGGAAGTAAAAAATAATATTGACGTTCAAAGTTTTTAATGATAGAACTCAGCGGTAGAGATACACAGGTTTGTTTTGCGTAGGTATACTTGATTGTTGTAACTATTACATACTAATTACAATCAGGCTACTTAACAATAACACCTAATATAATTACGGCGTAAACTAATATACAAAAAAGCAAAATTGTTCATTAAATAACACCAGGTGCATTTTGCCCTGTTAAGAGTGAGCTATTAGGTCAAGATAACAACGTGGAACGAACAACAAAAGTGACCCTTCTAAAGCTGATTGTCAGTTCCATTAGCAAGAATTGCGATTATTTTGTAAAGCTTTCATGTTGCCGTTTAATCCTTAAGGTGCATTAACATACTTTTTACCTTATATCGATAGAAAAGAAATATTACGATATCGATTTTATCAGGCTTTTCAAGTAAATGGACTGTATTTGTTGTCCCTATTTGTTTTAATGGGTTCTACAGGCAGAGATATTAAGGCAGAAATATTGGTTTTATTAAGGAGTTACTTAGTTACTAAAGTTTGCGGGTTAAACAAATAAATTAGCACGATATAAATGATTATGTACGTGTGATCTGTTACTTTGTTCAAAGAACTAGTTGGCCAAAATAATGTGTAAATATTTAAGAGAACCCTTACTATAAATTCAATTTAATCAATGATTCGATGATGGTTGACTTTATTTCAAGGTTTTTTTTTGCATATTTATACAGTTTACTCGCTCAGTGTTTACCACAGCGAGCGTTGCGAGGTTATTTAATTTTACATCATTTGTTGCCATTCAATATCGAAAATTCACTGAATACTTAAATGTTATTTGTCTTGTATGTTATTTGTTATGTAGTGCATTCTGAACCTTGTTGCAATATGTAGGTATATCTCTTAGAACTCTTAGAAGGGTCCCTTAATAGGCACCTTAGTATTTCGCTATAAAGCTGCACTATAACAAAGTCCTAGAAAAGTTTTTGTATGTTAGGTAGCTTCCTTTCAGTCTTTAAATAATAGGGGATTAATTTACGAAATACGTATTTGATTACGTTCAATAATCGAAATTAAAACTTTATATCTCGAATTGAATTCGATAATTTCGAATATCGAAATTGAACGAATATTTGTTACATTTAACGTACTTCTCATATTTGATGTAGTTTTTCTACCACAATGTTTTATTATAAAAATAATGCATTCTATGTTTGATATAAAACACGTTTTGTTTCTATTAAAAATATGAGAACAAGAGAATTTCGCTACTTCCAATTTACGTTCGTAGCGAAATATTGCAGATAAAAAAGTTAAACTGACTTACTAAATACTTTACAGAATTTGTACCGAAGCGTCACTTTGTATGAATAATTCAGTTATGAGACGACTTCAGGGATGTCAATGGAGTCTTTGTAAAAAATGTTCATTGCTTTATTACGGTACTTGAAGTGACTTTAAAAGCCGGCACTAGTTCAAATCTTAAATGATTTTTATTTATTCACAATCGGACCCAATTTTACGTGTACCTATCTTTTCTTTCTTTGTATAAACCAGTTTCAATTTAGACAAATATAAGTAAAGTAAGAAGACAAGATCAAGTTGCGAATTGAATCCAATCTAAAACAGGCTCGATCTGATTTGATTATCTTGTAAATAGAAGTGAAATTGGATATTAAGGTAATGTGATCCTAAATGTAAAAAACAGAAAATTGTATTATATTTAGAAAACGAAACATAATCAGAAATGATATTTTTGATTAGGTAGGTACTTAAAATTTACGTTTTATGTCTCGAACAGAAAAGAAGAAATCTATACGTTATTGTTATCAGTAAATAATTAATAATCTGATCCTTAAATACCATGTTGTTTAGACAATTTACAAGCGCCAGAAGTAGGTGATAAGGAACATATTGATTATTATCATCTCTACGGTTATCAACGTTTATCTCGTAGCTGTAAAACAATATTGATAATACATTATCAAACATAGTAATTTATGAATGCACTGAAAATTTATTGTAATATAGTGATGTTATAATAACATAACGATAAATCAAAGTATTACAAAATAATGGTAATTTTTTTCAGTGGGTTTCATTACATTGCATATTTCAATTCGTCGTAGTTGTCATCATGGATAATTGTAACTTAATTGAAATATTATATCTGGACTGACTTACTTCTTTGCGTTGTAATAATTTTATTCCTTATACCTATTCCTCGTCTCATTATATTTTGTAATATACATGTATCATCACATAAATGCTAACTATCGAAGTGTTTCGCTGAAATTAGAATCCTTTTACAATTACTTCTTAATAGATATCACGGATCTTTCATTAATTGATAATACATCAATAATAATATGTTCAGAGGATATAGCGTTTCCAATTATCTTACCAGTCATAATTATACTGACACGGTATTGATTGTGCGAACGTATGATTACGTTAATTTGTACCCTCTTATCACATTTTGCTGAGTTGATGGCACTCAATTATGTAAACGTAATTGACAGCCAATACACAAGCGCCGCGCTTATTAATTAGGTGGACAACAATTACAATGTTCTAAAAATTATATTTTTAGCTTAGACTTAGACATATGGAGATACAAAAGATCATAAAATTATTAATAAGTTTTTTTTTTATGTTATAGGATTAACGTCACCCAAGATTAACACTGAATATGAGTTTGAATCACAAGCACTAAATCCCTTCACAATTGAGCCGTTAAATGCATATCAATAGACCGGGTATGAGTTACCGTATAAGGCATAAATAAAAATACGCTATATATATTTTTATATTCTTTTACTAGATGAAAGAAACAGAATTAATGAGAGAATGGGGGGGAAATATTTAATTCCGTGAAGGATATGATTTGAAGTATAAAGTGTAAACAAAGTCTTCATAGTAGGTACGCGCTTACCAGTAAGTGTATTATGGATAAACGATTTTTGAATGTTGAACACCACACACCACAAAATTATTGGACTATAAAATGTCTAAAAACATGTCTGTAAGATTGGAAAAATCATTTCTCTATTATTTTTTTTCTTTTCCATCCATACAGTTAACAATTTGCCGCCTTATTGCTTGTTATTTAAGGACGCAATGAAAGCAGACGAGAACAATAATGTGTCTATGTTAAAAGAAAATACTTTTGTAGAGCACGTCTTTGAACGTTTAACTATGTTCGTAACAATATTTGGTTCTACTTATTTATTACTAGTGGACCCGCCCTCGTTTCGCTTAAGTAAACCTATGCCGAAACGAAGGTAAAAAATAGCCTAATTTACTCTTTACTATATCAGCTATGCATTTAGTAAAAAACCGGATATTTTAATATTACATACAGACACTTCAATTTAATTTAGTTGTATAGATGAATAGATGTTTCTATTTATTTGTTACAGATATAAATTAATTGAACTGACACAAAATATAAGTTTACATAATATACATAATAATTATATGGTCTTACCTACAATAGAACAAAGGAAAACAGTAGTCAATTTCCTAATATGCTTTAAGTAATCGATTTTATCTCTCATCTCTCGTATCCTTCCTCATTTGATCGTCTCTGATAATAATTGTATATGTAATTTACAGTTACAATGTAATTACTTAATGCAATATATCTGGTAGTATGATGGTGTCGGTGTGGAGAACTAAAGAATAATTTTTGAAAATTAACTATCTGAAGGGGTAAAACTTTGAACAAATATGTATGGTAATTTTGACCTACATCAAGTCCGGGCCGGGCTCAGATATATTTAGGCACTTTTGATTTCCTATTATTTTTTTATAACGAAAAGACAATAATAAGGATAAGGAGTTTTAATACTACCACTTAGTATTGTTATTATGACAATATTTCAGTCCGATGAAGATTAACGACTGTATCTATTAATTAATGGCACACTGTCGTAAATATATGTTGATATTACGATATCGTTATATGTAGTTTATAGCCCCTCACTTGTTCAATGTTATGTTTCAATATAAAACTCGTAAAGTAAACGCCCTTTTATTAGCCGTAAGAGCCTTATCGTACTAATGTATGCTGATGTTTTAGTATTTTAAATTTTATGGTACCTGTAATTTTTTTATGCATATATTGTGTACCTACCTACTCGTGAATCCTAACAACAAATCACTAACTCCACATTGTTCACTAGCTCAATTATCTTTTGTAAATGGTGGTATCATCCTCAAAAAATATATATTTACAAGATTGAGCATAACTTAGTTGTGTTCAACGGTGAACTTCAATCGATTAAAATTTAAGGCGCCGATAATAAAGGGTAATAGTGAACGTAATGCAAGATGGCGCCCTAAGTATGCACAGATCATTTTGATTTAGCGTGTTTTAATTGCCAACATTAAACATTTACACCAGGCAGCGTCACAAACAAACCTAAGCCTCAACTCTCTTGTTTAGCGAGAAACTTGTATACCGAAATGATATAATATTACGTTTTTCCTCGGAAATTGTGACAAAGGAATTCCTGGTCTCAGAAAGAGGAAAAACATGTTATTTTACTTTATATTTTGTTTAATTATCATGTGTCTGAAATTCACACACAAATTACCATAGCAAACATGGCAACGGTCGGAGTCATCTGAATGCAAATTAGCCCTTGAACTGTTTGAAGAAACGTAAATGCTTTTACTCCATTTGCAAATAAAAAAAATTAAAGCAATTTAGTGTAGGGACCTACTAGGTACAAAACGAAGAGCGACGAAATTGGTTACTTTGCATTGGAACGTTTTTTTTGGTGCTGATCCCTATGGTTAACACAGTGCTACGACTATGTATTCGGAAAATATAGGACATATTTAAACGGTTATCGTTATAGAGTAGTTTAGAAAAATAGGAAGGTATGCTTTATGTATTGGTTTATGAAAACATTGCTAGTTTTATATTGCTTTGCAAACATTTACATATATTTTTTTAATTTAGGAAATTCGTAATCAATTAAATAAACAGCTGGTTAGAACGATATTGCTGTCGTCTAGTTATCTTAAATATTACCCAACTCTCAAGTCATACATATAACAATGTTGTTAGCTGAAGTTCTTCATAAACTAGGTATTTTAGTTTCATATAATTTGTGAAAGAGCTGTAGACAGCTTTTAAATAAATTAATATACAACGATGGAATAATACGAAACTGAGGCTAAAGAAGCGTGGCGCGCTTTTTCTAATTTGTAACAGAAAAATTAAGACATTTTAATTAAGAAAAATATTTTTTAATCTTGATTCCCTTTCTGAGAACATTTCTAGTAGATATTATGACCAAGTCCTTATCATCAGGTGAACAAAACAGAGCTAGTCAAGACGAATATTATGAGTTCAAATCAAATAATAAATTAATAAAGGAGATATTGTTAAAAAAAAAATTACGGCCTAGGTATTTTAGCGTATCTATAATAAGTTGATGATTGTCATATAAAATTTGATCAATAGTTTAGGAGAAATCCTTGCAAAAGTAACCAACATAGAGGTCACTTTGCATACTTATTTTTAAATTGTATTTATTTTTGGTAAGTATATGCCGCTGCTTTGTATTGAGTAGATTAATATAATATTTCTTGGAATTGTACTAATAATGGCAAGGGAGTAAGTCCTGCGCAAAAAAGCCCAATTATCGCAAATCCACGCCTACAGGGCTTGTTGTACTTATAGCCTAGATTTTGCATAAAATTTTAGCTTTATGCTATTCTTTTACATATTAACTTTAATTAAGCAACATCTCAGACTCGTCCCGTACGAGTTCTTTATTATTCTTAAAATGATATCAAAAGTCGAACCCTTCGAGTTTTAATATGTAGATTTGTAGGTATTCCAAGTATCCGTCTTTGACCTACGATCTCCTTATGAAACCTGAGTGGTACAATATTATTATAGCAGGTACTCCTAAAGTAGATGACATTTATCTACCATAGATCTGCCTACAGTGATAGAGCAAATAGTGAAGTAGTTGAAATTGAGATAAAAGTGCACAGACTGAAGGTATTTCAAATAATATTTTTAACGTAAATTTATACGTCTTTAAATTTGCTACCATACGGGGGCAGTCCTAAAATGTACAACACACAGCTATACCCAAGTTTTTTGTTTTCGTTTAGGTTTACGGTAGAGCAGCTGTCAACAATGAAATATACGGTGCTACAAAGTAATCATTCCTCACTGCGTTGGACGCAACTCTTTAATACTGTTCGCTGCAATGCTTTTTTCCTGTAGATCGTGTTCAGTACTCGCGTTATATATTTTTTTTAAACATTTTCAGCCATTCCTTTGACACATTCAATACCACTAATACTTCACACCAAATATTCTCCCCCTGAAAACAACGGAATAAGCTGAAACTTGGCACACAGATAGTTTGCATCCAGGAATAGGACATAGGATAGATTGTGTCCTGATTATAGGAACCATTGGGATTAATTCAATATTTTGTTCTACCACTTTTCCGCGGGCATCTTCTAGTTTATAATAAATATAATCTACACTAATTTTATTTATCTACTGTAACATGCCTTTGGAGAACATTCACCTTTGTTTTAATTTTCGAAACTAGATACTTATCCGACTTGAAATATTCTTTCAAAGGTAAAACGCTCCATTATTACTGAGTGACACAGAATCTATTTTATATTAAGAAACAATATCTCAATTGCATCCAAGTAGGGGACATGTAATGTGACAAATGCAATAAAGCAGAACGTCTAAGGTGTTAAGTGTTGCATCATTGCGTGCGAATTATTTCAGACAATAAATCAATTATAATTAATAGGTATTATTCAACTGTTTTATTGCTATCCGTAGAAGTACAAACAAGATATAAAAGTTTGGTGTTTTATCTTAATACTAAAAGACTGGGCAGTCGTTGTTCTGACATGTTTTTCATCTCAGGTACTCCTTACCTTCATTTTTATATACTTTAAGTATATGAAATGCTCATCATATCGAATAATTTTCGATATGGCGACGTTTCAATAACTAATAAATTGGCTGGTGCCAAGAAGTATCTCGACATCACCTACCGGGTCCTATTGTGACTCGAAACCATACTCAGTCCTTCTAATATACCTCCCGACATTTTTATTACAATTAGACCAGCCGTTGAGGAGTTTAGTGACAAACACACGTACGCTCGCTTTTTATATAATTAAGATATAAAGTCATAGCATACGTGTGTTTATCACTGAACTCCTAGACAGTTGAAAGAATATGAATAAAAGTTCTGAAATGTAGATTCTGATATTTAAAAGGCATTGAGTATGATTTACGATTACAGGTTGGACTTGGTGGTGCTTATGAAAAGATGCTTCTAGAGACCAGTTAAATTGTTAGTAATTTTGAAACGCCGTCATATCAGGAGTGTTTCAATGCGACGAGAATTAAAAAAAATGAATATTGGAGCTCGAGAATACCTGTGAAAAACTAATGGAACGGCCAAACTGTAAGACAAATTGTATGGCAGAGCAACGTTTGCCCGGTCTTCTAGTTTCTCAATAAATAATAACCTTTTGACCTTATTGTTGCAAACTGTGCCTCATTACCATCAGTGACGCAAACAGGCCACTCACAAATCACAAATGACATTTTGATCCTGAAACACCTTCAAAATTCATGAGCTTTAGATGTCAACGCTGATTTAATTTTCACAAATAGGTTTCGAATGTTTGTAAAAAATATTTAAATCTACCGACATAAAACAATTTAAATGTACAGAAATTTATGGGAACACTGAAAAATCAGTCATGATTACATATACATGAGACGGCTTGGGTTTCGTGGTAAACAAAGTCAAGGTTATAATACCTTTTATTCATATTTTATTTATAAATACACATATTATTCGCTTGAACTCGACTTACATACATAATGATAGAATTATGCTTGCACTGGTGAAGAAGCTGCGTCACTTAACTAAATGCATAAGATACTACAAACAATAACTTGTTAAAATCCTTGATTAGGCTTTTCGGAAAATGTTAAATCTCTTATTTTATTAGGTAACTAAGTTACGACCTTACTGTAATATACCTAATTATATTCAAAATATATTTCTGCTAAAATATAAAAAGTAGCACTCGTAATAAATAAGAATGTCGTCAATTATTAAAAGATAAAATTTTTCATTTACAATTTCATTTGAATATTTAAAGAAGATTAAAATTAATTATGTTTCGACAGAATGAATAACGTTTTGCTCTGCACAAAGCAAAATCTGTTCTAATATCGTCGTATTCGTAAATTATTCACAAGATATTTTTTAAACAAGTTAGTGATGCATGGATTAATACTTGAAAGGTTCAACTTTCGGTACTGTTTAAAACTGAACCAAAATTATCGGTCTTTCAACCGTGCTGTGATATGATGAAGGACCTTTTTGTAACTAATTTGTCCTTTCTCAAAACTGTATCGCGTGTGTTTTACCAATTTAACCCTTTGATATATCATTCTTTAAGTAATGTAACATGTATAGCAATTGTACCTATGATATAAATTGCAAATTTACATTAATTCGTTTTCTTTTGTTTCAGATTTCTACGTCTTCCCTTGCGTCCCCGTAGTTTTCTTTTGTATCCCGTTTAAGTTAGTAGTGATTTTGTTTACCTTTAACTAATTATATTACTTCATTTTGCGGTGCAACCAATTTATTTTTCATGTAGTTCGGTTTTGTGTTCAAAATGTTTACATTTTATTTGGTATTCCTTAATTTTTTTGGGAAATGTGTGACAAACAATCGGTGACTATAAGTGACGCTTAAGTGGAATATAGTTTCGCGATAGAGACGCATATATTCGTTGTCGTGTTGTGGGAGTGAGATAGCTAACAACCATGTCGCTGCCCATGAAGCGTTCGTATAGTTCGGAGGGGGGTCACTCCTCCAAACGTGATTGGAAGATGCGGCTAAGTCTTCGAAGCCGAAGTGGCCACAGCGTTGTAAGTATTCCTTGACTACTATTAATTTACTATTAATTGACTATTAAATATACAATAATACAGATACAATGTATTGTGTAATAAATAAATCTATTAATCTATTTTAATACATAAAATCCTGCCGTACGTGTGTTTGTCTGCCCGGTCTTCGCGTATACCATCAAAATGACTACACATTTTTACCATTTTCTCAATCTTTAGAAGGTCAGCTTTTTAGCTACCGTAATTCAATGACATTCTCGTATACGTAATGCCTGCTCAAACTTCACAAATAATAAACTCCAAATGGGGTGTCACCTATAATGAAAACGTAAAGGTTATTGAAATTGAAAATCTCGATTTTTTTCACTCGTTCAACGACGCCTTTTGGCGTAACATGTAATTTAGAGTAGATAATCACAACAAGGGATATCGGGTAGAGCTCTTCTAAAATCAATGTGAGCCCTCGTTGCTAAGATACTTCATCTCTCGTTACGACACTTCCCCTATTTTTGGTAGGAAAATGATATTATTATATGTTGTTATAGAAACATGAACGTTGAAGAGGAAGAAACGTTGAATTGCTCTCGTAGTTATTCACATTAGGTAATCCCAATCTTAAATTTTCATGTATTGATAGTAAAATGCTCATCAGGTCGGACAACTTGCTATCACACGTTTAAATATCTCTTATCAGTATAGTTGGTCCGTTTAATTAATTCGACATCAGCTCCATCTATCTATTCGAACTGTAATTCTAATTCATCCTCAGACCCTCTAGAATACATCATATTTCTTATTAAAATCTGTTCATCTATTTAAATGGTCAGCGACAAACACTCGTACGTTACGATTGTATATATTAAGAAGATATAGATAACGATGTCATCGATAGCCATTTCACTTGTGACATAATCGAATTAAGTGAATTAGGCGGGTATTCAAACAATTGATCAATGTGTTTAAACAGTGTTGGGCAGGTCGACAGATTAGTGACTGAGTAATTGCTAAATATCATGTATGTTACCTTCGACGCATTATGTTGCGCCGAGGATTAAGGGGACGAGTCATTTTGGGGCACTCGAAGAAGCCCATTGTCTGAAACTCAAGATAACCATTGATCACACATACGTAAGATCATACCCCGGAATAGTAGTAGGTCTTTAACATTTTAAACATATTGTTATAATTACAGAAGTTATAGCTTGTAGATGAATTTAAGCATTTTGTAAAGAGAGGTTTTAAGTAAGGAATATCGAGGTAATTGTAAATAATGGAACAGGTATTTCAGTTCACCATAAAATATGACATTCAATTTCGTCAGTTGTTAATTATATTCTTTGATTTTGTCTAAAAGCGCACTACCGAGTACTTGTTAAACACTAATTAAACATTAATAATTTGAGAGTACCGAATCTCCACAATCTTCTCAAGTCTAATGAAGTTTTCAAGAGAGATCCGATTTAGGCGCTAAAAGTTTTAACTCGGGAGCAAAATGACAAAAGCGACGCAAATCGTGAAACCTAAAGTAAAATACTTAAGTATATCCCAGAGAATCGTAACAGATGAACTGATTATGAATTAAAACAGTCAAGACGTTTTAAAAGATATGAATTTAGCGCTTAATCTCCCGACGATAGGTACATGTCATTTGACATGTCACCAATTGCCCTATTTATTTGAAATTGTGTCCATTGGTGAAAACAGTGATCATAATTATTGATGACCACTAATTTGCGTGGTCATAATTAGAGGGTAACGTAATAATTTTATTTGGCATAGAGCCACAGAATTAGCGACGTTTAATTGATTTTTTAAAGTAGTTTCCGATTGAATATGTTAACGTTATGCGTTTAATAATCTACTATGTATAATTTTATGTCACATAGGGCTCATACCTTCTGGTTTGAATAATCAAAATAATGTCAGTTTAAGCTACAAGCTCCGGAAAGGTTTCCGCTTTATGAACCGTGTCATATCGTAAACTCTATTGAGCTTTTAATGTCAAAGCGTGATAAAAAAGAGATATAAAAATTGAAAAAATTGGTTTTAAAAGACTACAACCTATTAAGACAACTAGACCGATTTTTATTACAATTTTGAGATGTATTGAGTATGGTTTAAGACCACAATTGAACCCGGTAGGTGATGCTCATAACAAGATACTTCAAAGGGCCTACTATTCAACGAAATTGGCTAATAAAAGGGGTTGTAAAGGTGCATTAAAATTGATCGGGAGTACCTAATGTGGAAAACTGAGGGATCAACTTAGTTACAGACAGCTGTAAGACATAAAATAATATATAATGTAGTGCCATTTACCCGTTCTTTTAGTATGATATAATATTATAATCATAATTATGTAAGGTATAAGCAGGTAAGTATGTTTATTGCAAAGATCCTCTCATTTATATTATATTGCAATCATCTATCCTCGCGAGAAATACGTCGGTTTTCCTGTTCAGTTTTTCTGTATCATAAAAATTTATCGACCACATCTACAAGTATAATATATTTATAAATGGATATTATTTTGATAGAATATCTTTTTTGAATAAATAGCCGTCAGACAAACTGAAGTCTACTCTTAGTTATTTAAATGTCACCTAGTTTCAACGAAATCGATTCAGACAATATTGTTTTCCATTTCAACTTGAACACCTTTTATTCCCATGGGTTCCGAGTACATTATATTGTACGCTTGTTTTCTCATTCCATTTGCAACCTTTGTCCCAGCATTGAAAATTTTGGTCATTACAATTTTTTTTTCTAAAATACCTTTTTACCTCACCTTAGAGTTTCAATGTATTAGAAGATACTGTAAAGGCCGGACAACTACATTCTAGGATTTACTGGTAAAATATAAGATTTTTTTCTATTGATAAAAGTCCGAATAATGATGTAATCATTATAAGAAAATAACAATCCTATGTAATTATCAGATAAAAGGTAAAAACTGTTACGAATAAGAATGTATTTTCTCATCTACCATCATGATGTTTTACGTGTAATTCAGAGATTTGATGCTCAATTAGTGACTGCTTTTATAAGTTTGTATATATAGGGAAGATTGGTAATTACAAAGTTTCACGACCTCAAAGGAAATATTATTAAATCTAAGAGCATAGTGCGGTAAGAACAGGAGCCAAGAACTTATGACCTGGCAACTTATTTAATGTTATTTAGTGAACTTGATAAACAGTTACTCTGTTTGTCTCTTGTTTAAATAATTACGTGATCATTAGTCACGTTAATGCTTCTTAAATTCACCTACAATAATTATATTGACATACTTTCGAGAAGTAGTTAGTCAGTACTATCGTGTACGCCCGTTATTGGATTATACTAACCATATTAGCAAAATATTTTTCCGTCCAGTACCTACATTATTCGAATGTTGTCGGTATGTAGACTACTCAACCGTTTCGATTAGGCAATAAGCTAATTAATCGATAGATCGCAATCGATCAATTAAACAAATAGAAACGTATTTGTCTGTCTAATGACGAATGCAAAACTGACGTAGCTACGACAGGTTTTTTTTATACAAAGGCTTCACATTTAGGGAGTTATTTATATTATGTGACTCGAAATCAACCTTACCTAAATATTAATGGTAAAACAAAAAATCCAACTCCTGGTATTGGTATTCTCATGTTCCGAAATTCATTAAGCTGTTTAAGCTCTACAACGTGCCAAAGATGTGGACATACATACATTTATATGCTTTATAAACATTACCCGCCTCGCACAGTTGGGTAAATACCATGGGTATACATCATACAAATAATTATCACCCACTTCGTAGCTTAAGGTTAAGGCTCTTATTTTCCAATAATCTCCCTCATTACTTGCTCCAGACTCAATTCGCAATCAATGGATCGGAGAACAACTATTCAAGTTTGTGTTTCCTATTTACAGTATTTTGGCTCCTTTGATGAGTTAATCAGGATTTTTCTGTTCTTTGAGATGTACGGATAGGTAATTACAGTTTCAATCTATTTTTGGTTAAATTATTAGTCGTGGTTTAGATTTGCTTTCAAGTTCTAATGCCTCGTACTAGTTTACGTAACTCGTGCTAGACTAGTAATTTGTCTCTACCACGAATTGGTAGATACATTCGTTGGCAACTCGAGTGTTGAATATGAAATGAAATGAGTTGAGGTGGGAATTAGAATTGGATAAGGTGAGATCAGATGAGATGAAGTGAAATTTATACTTTTTTTACGCCACACGTTAGGTACTTACACAATCTCTAAAAACGGTTTGCCTAATTGTAGCATATAATGAGGTGTTATTGAATTTGTATCTATTGTGGGCAGTCTCACCATATCCTTTATCACTACATGGGCCATAGGCTATAAAATATAATATAAAATATTTTTAGGATTATACTATTAGGCATAATTATAATTTAATACAAGTTTTATACGTACTTCTGCAAAATATAGTGGTTTTAATGCATTGCCTGATCGTATTATTCCGAGGATTGCATTAATCCCGTGACGTGCATTAAATTTAACATCACTGGAAAACCGACGTCAAATTTAGTCAGTCAGTCAGTTAACTGCCTACTGGATATGCAGATAAATTTCATTATCTATTATTTAACTAGAAATCTGTTTTGAGTTATACACTCTTCGAACTAATGAACTACGAGTATAGTGACGAATATAGGTAAGAATAATTTTTAATTACCTACATATTATTATTACGTAAAGTGAAAACCTTTGGCTTCTTTTTAAGTAGAAAACGGAAACTTTTATAGTTTCGCGTTGTACGTTCGTCTGTCCTCCTATCCTTCTATCTGTGGCTTTTGATCAACTTCAGAGAGCCATATAACTAAAAAACTCACTTAGCGTGGGTACCTACTATTATAAATAATGTTTAATCACCTCAAAAAATAGTAGTACAGAGAGTTCAAAAAATCTTTTCTTCCGGTAAAATAGGATAATTATTTTTTGCCTCCGCCTCATAATGTTGAATTCTGAATAGTTCTTGCAAAAACCATTTTGGGTCTGCTAAGATAAATTTCGGGTTTAGTTACCTGTTTGAGAAATTAAGCTTTACATTTCAAACAAGCTTATGCCAACTAAAATTTAGGTTAAAAGGTTTAAAGTTGTGAAAATTCCCCTGACAGCAGTACATAATTTATTTCAATGAAATTTTTAAGAAAAGCTTATATGAATAGTGTGGCTAAACATGACAACGAGTAGGTACCTACTTAAGCAACTCTGAAACCCTAGACTGCACGTGTACTGATATGAACTTAGACGGATTTTTATTAAAACAATTCTTCGGATTTAAACTCATTTTTCTAGTTTTACTTCCTTCGATTGTGTGTAAAGCTTGATAAAACTTTTGTTTGAGTAAATATTGTGTCTTTTGTTCACATGATTAAATTGAATTCAGTTCGATTTAATCTTTAACACTGTATATCATATAGGTATGTATGTACATTGTACTGTGAGTACGAACTTTTATTCGGCCTGAAAATGTAATGTTTATTATCATCAGCTTAAAAGTAGCGGACAACGTTCACAGCGCAATGATATTTTACCAAACTTTAATACCTACTCGAAATTATGCAAATCGAAAAAAAACTTTTTAAATAACCGTAAGAAAAGCTCGCTTTTATCTGCGCTAGAGGTCATGTTCTGCAAACGCAAGCGAGGGAATGTAGTTTCTTAAAAATGAGCTAACGTGCAAATAAGCATCGTGTGGGTAGGAGACTATAGGACGAAGTCTATTTCTGTGGTTTGTACACAACCGTAGTCTTGATTAAACCAACTAAAGTTGCACAAAGTCATTTTGTTGGCAAATTTACGAGGCAGTCAAACGTTAACCGATGCCGGGGCTTCAAGAGCGATTTGTACTCTAAAATCTTTGTAATACGATTCAAGAAACACTAAACCTTATTGTGATTGAATTCCACGAGAGCTATTTGATTCGGGATTTATATAGCTTAATCTCTTTTTGGAATTTGAACACCTATTCTTAACTTTTTTGTACATAGTTCTTCAAAATTAAAAAACGTGTTCCTTAATATTACAATTATGGTTCATTTTTTATTCGTTGTTGAAAAGAGATGCGCATTTTTGGGGACGATGTGGTCGCTAAGCGACAAAGACTTTTTAAGAACTTTAAACCGTATCTAGGCAAGTACCAGAAAAATAGTTTTTTTAAACTTTGCTAATTGCTTCTGGCATTTAACGTTTTGACTAATTTCCTAGTGTCGTAATAATTCGTTTTTTACTTGCAACGTGATTTTAAATCGACAAGCTTTACACATCGAACCATAACTTACGAGTAGTAGCCAAGCGTATTCTCATGAAGCTTAGGTTCGCAATCGCAATATATTACAAAAATGAAATCAGTAGGAAGTAGCGATGCTACGTGACAAGAGATATTCATATTAGACATGCGACTCTGAGATGTTTAATAATAACGCTCTACGTTCTATTCCAGTTGATATAGACGTGTACTATTGTCAGACCTTTAATAAAGACGAGTAATCTAGCTACAGGAATCTATTCGTATACCAACGTGATATCAGTGATCTACGTTTCATAGAAGACTGTCACACGTCTTTATATTAAAACTTGGATTTTTTTTAAGTTTTATTATTTTGTACTTGTAAATCAACTCTTTTAATCTCTTCTTAGTAATTCACCATGTTTTCTTATATCAAAGCAAGTGATAAATTGTTTCTAATGTCCAAAATTTTTGAAAATTGGAGGAGTGCGCTAGGGTTCGTATTCAGAAGCTTCCGATCGAGACAAATGTTCAAACGAATGATAATTCGTTTAAAACCGGACCCTCAAATCTTAAAGCGGAACATTAAACAGACTGGACACTGGAGCCATATAATCTTTGAAACGGCAGTAGATACTTATTCACTCAAAGTATCTATCGATTTTATTTTACAATAGAATTCTTAGATTCTGCTATGAATGCCGCGACTAGTCTATGCAACACGTCGGATCTTCCGGTATCTTATGTCAGCTCCTACTCACCTGCGATATTTTCATCTCTATTGAGTAAGATCTTTTGAACTTTCCCTTTCGTGTTCCAAGAAATATGCGTACCTATCTATACAATAAAATTCTTTGGATATCTGACATCTTTGCAAGCTTCTGCAAAGGATTAGAAGTGAGATTTTATTTTATCAATAAAATAGGTATATATATATATATATATAATAATATATTATATACCTATATAATCAGAGTACAAAGTAAGCAAATTTCAATTGAAAAACAAAGCCAGCAGGCCACAACAAAACCCGCCTTGGCCTAACATTTGATATTTAAATAAGTACTTGAAATTTTAACCCCATCCATTTACCCGCAGGCGATTACCATTATCATATACCAACGGATTTCACAATGGTTCGCTCAAAGAGGAGAGCCTGTAATAATATGTTTCATCCGAAGTTATTTTATACTAATTTGCCTTGTTGCTTATTTACCTATTACAGTATTCTCAACAACTTTCCACATTGTATATACCTACACCTACGTTGATCCGTCGCTAAACTAACGGGATCTTTACGATACTTCTTTGAACTTCTATATAATATGTAAAGGGTTTAACATTTGCTACCGTTTTAAGAATAATTCAGGCACGTATGAACTTAACTTAAAATGGAGTATGGAGAAAAAGTGCACGCAGCTATATTATATCCACATTAGGTGGATAATAATGCGACTTATATTGCATGAAAAAAAATGCCGTCTATACTTACATTTTTTCTGACCGCATTTACTGCGTTTTGGCACTAAAGTAGAAGCGAAGCGACACAAAGTTTTAATAGACTAGAAGTTCGCGCTAGGCATCTTCAAGTAGTTAGGATGCTCTTAGCCTTTAACAGGAACGACAAGTTTTTTTATTTAATATTTCTCCTGGTTGACATCCCGGAAAATAAAGAGCGACTTGAGCTCAATCTTAGTTCACATAATTCTTTGAGAATTTTCTTTAAACTTAAACGATATTTTTTAATTTGCCCATAAAATTTGCATGAGGTCGATTCATACAATTAGAAGATTGTACACGTTGTTCTACAACAAACATTTTCCTTGTTATAGTTTTGTTGTGATAGTTTTTCATACTATGTACTCTCAATTTTCATGTAGGTCGATTTTCATCATTTTGGACAACTTTCGCTTAACGCCTAAAATATACGAATAGCAGAGTGTGCGCATGCATAGATCGACGGGAAGTCGGGAAGCGATGCCGCACCTAATAGAAGTATCTACTCTTACGAACATTTCCACCACGAAATAGCATCCTAAATTACGAGCGACTTAAAAACGTAATGTACAGTCACGAGCAAAAATATCTGTACTACTCTTTGTTCTTTCCGATAGACTGATTGGTCTGTCAGCAGCAAGTTATATCACTGAGACCGGGGGCTTAAAATTTCCACAATGGTTTTCTATTATATCGTAAATACCAAATGAAAGAGGATTTATTGAAATTCTACCCCGGAGTAAATTGGAGGGTGTAATTTCAATCTGTCAGTTGCTAGGAGCCGTATTTAACTCTTCACTTTGCATCTTTGCAAAAACGTATTTATAGATTTTATTATTTCTTCCGCAATTAAATAGTCTTCCTAGAAATTTTAACAGCATTGTAGTTTATAATATTACCTAGGTATCTTCACGTTTTTGGGAAAAACTATTATTTTTCAGAAAGAAGTTGTGTGTATACTTACCTATGTGTTAAATTGCCAACGCTGAATTGTGGAAAAAATATTGGCTAATCCAGTTATTACAATTTCTCCGTTAAAGCTAAGTCATTAAACGATACGTAAGAAGTGAAAAAATCAACTTTCTATTGTGTCTTCCTAAGTTGATTGTATATTATTTTTTTAAATATAATAATAGCGATCATGTCACGTGAATGATACAAATTACATGTGAAAAAAAATTCTAATACTGTTTGTGTTAAATCCTGGTAAGAAGATATGAGATCTAAATTATTTTAGCGGAGGAGTCAATAAAGCGCGTACGAGCATCTTTTGTTACAAAGGTCCCCTTTAGACATTTATGTTTTTGGCTCGATAATTTATTTACAAAGCTTCAAAAGACGCCTTATGAATTAACTTGGTTCTTTTAAATTTCTTTTGATTAAACGTAAACAGTTTCTACCTGTAGATATGCAACGGACGACTGTAGTAACCGCAATTACAAACTGTGACTTTTAAGAGCTGTTGACGTATAATATCCTATTGTTATGAACTACAATCGAAGTATTTATTTCTACACAGAAACCTAAGCTAAGAGTACCTACCTTGGCAATTATGTTTCACCTACACTACTTTCTTTAAAAAACTTAGTGTATAAATATCTGAACTCAATTTTCTAGGTAGTAATAAAATTATACTGTAGTACCTTGCAGTAGGTATATATCTGTGAAATATTCTCCCTGAAACAAGAATTGAGTCACTCTATATTTTTCTACGACATTACACAAAATTATTTTCCTATATCTGGCAAATAAATATATCCGGTAGCACTCACAGACTGAATCGAACCATTCTGCACTTTTATGTTTAAAATAACTGAAATGGAAAAATAATGCAAAAAAAAAAATATTTAAGGGGGCCCTATTCTATGGGCCGGAAGTACATTAGCGACGAATTTAATTACACTGCAACCCTCCCTCATTTGCACTGAGAATGACAAGAACGTCACACGCTTCCAAACAGGAAGATGCCGAGAATTCACGCATGGTTCTGTTAATTTACTGACTAATTCACAGCTCGAAACTTCTAACAGTTTCAGTTAACTGACTCGGATGTATTTCTGGAAACACCGGATACTTAATCAAGTTAAATTCGCTCTAACATAGAACTAAATATTAAAATTAACTAGAACTAAGTATTAAGTTTAATATTAACTAAGGATTGGAATTACCTGTGCTTACTCACTGCGGGACAGGGAAACGAGATGTTTAGCGATATATGCCGCAAAGATATACCTAGTGAAATACGCAATTTCTAAATTGTTTTTGTTTGCATAAAACTGTGTTAAAAATCGCAGGGATGCCATACGACAGAATAATTAAATAAACAAATAAAAGCCGTATAAAACCAGTAATAACATCCGGTAGCACTTTCAGTAGGTACTGCGGTTAAAAGTTCCACCGAATAAACTTGTAATAGCTTTATTGTAACCGGTAACATATTGGATTCTTTAGACTCTTGTATATATTGTACAAAACATAATTACCCAAAGACACGCACGTACCCCTTATGTGTTATCATAACATATGACAGTGTGTCAAATACAACCAACAAAATATATATTTACGCAAACGACATTATATTTAAGCAGATCACGTGTTTCAACAACGCCAGCAGATGTATAGATAGGCTATAATGATGGGCAGAGCTTTAGGATACTTTTATTTCCAGAAATAGATTTATTTCTGCGGTATAACAGGTGTTGGGTATGGAAGTTGTATCAAGAGGTTAATAATTTAGATATTGGATTCTTAAGTTAACTTATTGCAATAAATTACTTCTGAGTACATACTTTAAGGGTAAAAATTAGGTACAGGTTTACTAAAACGAAGCGAGTTCGGAGCACGTATGTCAATGATCTTAATAGTATAAACCTTACGCGACTACCAAGTCCTGTTTATTACCAAGGATAATTAATATTTCCGAGTGGAGGCAGACGACAATTTTGATACAAGTGTTATATAACCTCTTATAGCTTCTTACATAACAAACAGTATCCAACTATAACTCTTGACATAGTTTAAGGATAGGACTCAAAGTTTTGCAACTACCTACCGAACAAGCTTCTGCTTTTTGTTACATAAACATATTTATGTAAATAGTTTAAGAATTGTTTATAATACTCTGATGAGGGTAATGTATCTGGATTGTATTAAAAGAGCTTAACATCTTAACAGATAACTTTAAAGACTGTAATAAGAGTGTATTGAGAATAATCTAGAATAACCCTTCATTTACTCATACATTAGTGAGGTAGATAAAAATATCGACGTCAGATGATATATGTGACGACCCATATGGCGTAATGGTAATCACGCCGGATCGCCTTCAAAAAAGTCCTGAGTTCAAATCCCAGCGGGGCCGAAATTTAAATGATGAATTAAAATTTCTATTCTCGGTCTGGATTTATGTTTATGTTTCTGTGTTGTCCATGGCACCCACAATACAGAAAATCCTAGTGTGGGGTTATAAGTGTATAGCGGTATTATTATTATTATATTTATGGAAATAACCCTATTCACCATTCCTGTTCACCATTGTCGTTTTCCTTTCTCATAATCTTAGGTATTATAATTATTATGTTCCCAAAAACGAAACGATGGTAAATATATAATAGTATATACTATTTACTTAGTTACGAATTTGTAGATCGGAACGCGACTGGTTTCGTATCTATTCGAGGTTCCCCTTCAAGAGTGCTCAGTCTTAAGAGCGCACTTACTGTGTTGTTTGAGTTCTCAAAAGCTCGGTATTGCGGCGAAATGGCGAAAATATAAGAAACATTTCGACTAAACTAACCAAAAGGACTTTTGAAGACATTGCAATATGTGCAATATTGCATAAAACTCAATGGTTCTTCAAGCGAAGCTTTTTGGGGTTGAAAAGCTATTTGTCATTTTACGAATAAAGCTCACGTGTCAGGGGGAAGTAATGATAATGAACTTCTTTTTTGTGCTTTGATTGATGATTCATCATTTACGGATGTGAAACATGATATTTTACTATCTGCCATTACATAGTAAATTTAAATTTTATTGATATTGGCGCGCGTAAAGAAGTTACCTTAGCTCTGATGACGTTGATAAATGACAATGATCCATCACCCAGCGCACCCAAACCTGCCTAGCAACTGACACCTTCGTAAAACAAGAATATTTGATATTGTTTATCTCTAAATAAATAGTTATTTCATTCATATTTGAACCAAGCTTAGTCAATGACGATTGTTGTCCGATGAAGTGCTGATTAAAGTCGCAATGTTTATTGCGGTCTACAGGTTAATTAAAGAATATTAAAATCCAAGAAGTCTTTTAGGTTCTAGAGCATGCCAAAAAATGGACATACATACATACGGTCGATAAACATTACCCTACTTACATAGTCGGGAAAAAAAGGTTACAGCTAATTGTAAAAAAACCTTGAGCGCTTCCTTGCTTTTCAATCGTCGAACCCGAATCCTTAAATGACTGTCGTTACTCCGTCTGACAGCATCGCACAACATAAAATCTATCGAAACTTGCGTTAAACATTAATTCTCCTGTTAATTTACACTGTTGCATTGTAGTGAAGCTAGCTCAACGACGCACCCTGGAGCCTTAATGGGCTGAGACCTAGATAGTTAATCTTACATAGGTACTTACTTCTGTATATCACGCAGGTACATATTTCTCATTTATCTGTTCACCCCAAACACACCAAGGAATGCTATTAGAGGTGTAGATAGACTACCGTTAATTTAGGTATTTGGGACCAACATTTAGAGGCGCGGTCATTTGAGATCATCTGTTGTTTTGTTGTCAATGTCGGGGATATCGTCGTTCTGTCCTGGCAATGTCATTATCAGAAAACACTTTAGTTAAAGGCCCAAGGGATTTAGGTATATGAGAACCGATTGTCCATTATTGGTACCTATAAAAGATATAGATCGGTACGTAGGTAACTATATTACCATGTATCCATCTTCTTTTCTATACTATAAAATTATATTCTAACTATTCAACTCCCGATTCGCCGCAGGTGTTGTTAAGATTTCTTTACTGTGTGTTATAAATAGACTAGATATAGGTATTTTTTTGTATGTTTATTTTTGAAAAGGGTTATTTGAACGTTAATACAACTTTCTAAGGAAATAGCGTACTTTCATCATCATCATTACAACAAATAACTATCGCACCGCTGCATTACTGGCAAAAGTGCACCACGCTAAATCAGGTTATTAATTTTTGTTTAGAGACTTTATAGGATCAATTATCTACATAATTATATTACACAGCAGTAGTACGAAGGTTTTTTTGTCGGCTATTTTCATCAAATAATAAACTGATATCTTGTCTTTGTTTACTCAGGATGCATTGCGCGGCCGCCGCTGCGCGTCGCTCCGCTCCGCCGCGACGACCCGACAAGACGACTCGGGGCGAAGCACCCCCAGCATGGCGCCTCGCTCCTCGAGCTCCCCGGCTGACACACCGGCTCCCAAGAAATCTAATTGGGAAGTCATCGAACACTACAACTCAAACAGGCCTAAGAAAAGTCCCACTTCGGTACGTATTCCTTTAATGCATAGTTACTTGTAAGTGTTTCACTTTTAACTTACCAACCAACTCTTATTTATACTAAAAAGAGTAAAGAAAATAGAGATTTTATATTTTAATAATACACAACGTCCTAAGTACCATCCATAAAAGTCTATTAATGCCGTAATGTCACTGGATCTTTCTTCTTGAAGACTTTTTAATTGATGAATGGCTAGAACCCATTAGCGGTCCTGCGAGGCACGTACGTGTCTCTCCTCATAATTAAGGAGGCCTAGTTCGCACCCCACCACACTGTTCTAATACATTGATGAAGGGACTAATAGCCAATTCACGTATCGGAAATTCTTATGAAACCAGAGAATTACTACTGCCATCAAACATGAAACCAGTTATTGACTTCGATATGACTATTTGGTACACAAAGCATCAAGTAGTTTTATTACTAGAGGTCGCCTACTCAAAATTTAACCTCGCCTGGAGGTTCTTTTCTTATCGCAGTCTATCAATTATAATAGAATTAATAAAATACATCGGGATATGAGCAATGAGCATAACAATTAAATACAATTGACGAATACAAATAACTCAGTACATTATGCCTGTTTAACAATGTAATTATGTAATAACTTTTGATAAACGTTAAGCATGAAGCTTATAATAACATTCTCATCGCTTTGAGAGATTATTTTAAGTCTCCGGTAAATTTAACCCTGTCAGTATAAGTAGATCAGTCGTTTGTTACGCTTGTAACTCTCTTGTATGAAGTTGACACCATTGACCTATTTACCCATTAGAATTCATTACGAGTTGAACATCAGAACGTCTGAGAGGCACAAAGATTTTTCCTTTATTAGGTTAATGCTGACTATATTTTCATGTAAAGAAAACCCTCCTATTGGTGATGTCGGGTAATAATAAAATAGCTAAATCTTACTAATACTCGTATTATAAATGTGAAAATTTGTAAAGATGTTTGGATATTTCGATGTCCGTAAGTCCTTCACGCTCTAACCGTTGAACAGATTAACCAGAAACTTGGCACACGGTTGCATTCAGGAATAGGACATATCCTAGATTTTATCCCGATTATTAGGTTCCCTCTAAATTTTTTTCAACTACTTTTCCGCGGGCAAACCGCGGGCGTCGTCTAGTACGAATTTAAGCAGTTTGTCTATTTTATTACGTTGTTTATCATACTGTCTAACTATTCAAAAATTAGGTTCGCGGCGCAAGTGCTAACAGAATATTCTGGCGTACTTTTTTACGCGTCCTGACGTCCAACGAACATAACGAAATTATCTTCTGATTGAGTTAGTGCATGCGAGCTTTAAACCAGAAAAACGCTTCCGCTATTACATTATGGCTTTTACCGTGACTTTTAATGGCTTTCTCTTTATTATTATAAGTTTTTAATGCTGTTCATAATTCAATTATTATTCTGCAGTGAACTAGGAAGTATGACTGTGTTAGATACTTAAAAAAAATAACTTTCAGTCCAACAGAAGTTGCCTCAATTATATTAATTAATTAACTAAATTTTTGGATCAAAATGCGATTATGTGTATAAAAGTGTAGATAAAAAGTAATTTTATGCAGGTATACTTCTTAAGATTATACCTGTGTCAGTCTATAAGTAGCTGCTATACACCAATAGATTTTAAATAAATCTGTTTTGAAGATAAAGCATTACACTTTGTATCAGTTGATATAAAAGTTCAAAACCAATATTGCGAGTAAATATTTTCTCAGCTGAAAAGTTTTGTATAGCTACGATGAGAATAACCGAAAAACTTGAACGGATCGCGTTTTGTTAAGTGAGCATGAATATTTTAGCTTTCAATATACTATATTTCTGCCGCAGAATTTTATATCAATTTTTATGTTAGATAGGTATGTAAAATATATAGCTCCATTGGGGCTCACTTTTAAAACAATTGAAGAAAAATAAACTAATAACCTCTTTCTTTTTTTTATTCGGTAAAAATAGCTTTTTTTAAACGTCTTTATTAACCGACATCGAAAAAGGAGGAGGTTCTCAATTCGGCCGGTATAAATAAATATATATATATATTTTTTTTTAATGTTAGGTAAGTACGGTATCTAAATAATCATTTATTGCGAAGCTTGAACACGGCTTATTAAGGTAAAGACCGATTTTCTTGCGAAACTTAAAATACTTTATCTTCTATGAAAAATTTAACGGATTCGTTTTTGTTAAATACAGTATGTGATTGTCATGTTTACGATATTGCTATATCGCCTGCGCCATGTACGAGTACGAGTACACGATATTAGTTTGAATTTTGGCCGAGGTGAAATTAAATTCATCTCACCACATCAGGTAATGAAATGCCCGTGAAATGAATGCTAAGACTCTTTGATTGACGAGGGTGAACTTCTGGAAACGAATATTATTACTGATAAGGAAATATAAAATGCTTTAATCGTTGTATCAGTTCCAAAATCTCAACCGTCTCGTACCCAACAGTATATATAAGTTTATCAACTTGTACGCGACAGGGAAGATATTGTTTTTTATAATTGTTTTGTAATTATTTTTTATCTACAAATACAAATAATGTCGGTACCTTTTTGTAAGTGCTTAAAATTTGAGAGGTCAAATTCGCCACAAGATTTTTATTCAAATCATTTGAGTCGTTTGAAAGAATTTCAATTACAATTTTATACATTAAGATAATACTAAATTTACTAAAGAAAGTTCTATCGAGAAGTCTACTTAGTCGCTTAAGATTACTTTATATTTCAGAAAAATCAATAGTCGGTTTGATTCTTTCATCTCTTCAACGTTCGACCTAAATGTTTTAATTAGATCTCGAACAAGTTATGAAGTATATTTTTACGTAACATTTACATCAGCAAAACAATTTAAATTGTTTATCAACAGGTTATAGTAACCTTAACAGGGATAATGCCGTGAAAACTTTCAAATACCATAGATAAACCAATATATTACGTGTCTATAACAAAGACAGAATTCAAAACGGACGCATAAAGAAGAAACTGATATTTCAGTACCGATCTTTATGTAAAGGAATAATATACGGTGTCAGACCTACAAATATATGTATAGTCTCAGTCTTCAGAACAATAAAGCGTTATCTAGTTGAAAAAAACGTAACTAACAAAATGATAACGTTTTCCGGTGCATTGTTCGCCATTGTGCTTTGAAGAATGTCAAATCGTAAAAGAAACAAAATTATCCTCACTTTTTTGTGCTAAACTAAGACTCATATATTTTTTGGCCTGATTATACTATTCACTATGTGTATTTCTATAACAGAGATGTAAGATAAACAATATGCAGAGTTCACAGCACAATTATTATAATGTTGGCTATACTATGGCTCTGAACGAAACAGCAGTTGTTATAATAACAATAACAAAATAACAAGAGGAGAAAGCTAGGGAAGGTTGTTCTACCGATAAAGAGATAAATTTTTCTAGAATTATAATTTTCCTTACATCGTTCCAGTTTAATACATTTTTCTTAAAACGAAATTTGTGTGTTGCTGATTTTTAGTTACATTTTTAACGTTATATTTACTAGGAATATATAAATATGATATACCTACTAATGGGAGCAACATTTTTATTAGATTCCTTAAATATCACATAAAGAGCCTTTTCAGTTTATCTGTTTATTTAGAAACGGCAAATGTAAAAATCAATTACTCTACAAGCTAACATCTCAACTCTTAAGGCTCAAAATTCCATGAATGTCAGTCAAAAGGGTGAAAATCTAATAAGCCGTTCGGCCATCGTTAACAATTCATCTGCCTCAATGAGACCAGTTCGAAAACTTCAATGTTTATAACAAAATGCCCCGGGTGTAATCTACTGTGTATATTCTGATCATGTATTTAATTTACTCCATTTGTTACAAAATGAAATAGCGTCATAAAAGGAAATTCGAGAACACTGTGTTGTACTCATTCCAAAGAAATCTATTAACTGGATGATGGTAAAATCCTTAGCTTCTCTGACTTATTTAAACTTATAATCATCTCAGTTATTAGGAAAACGTATAATCCGGATAAAACCTATCCTATATACATTGTCATGATCATCATCATGATGATTGAAAGGAAATCAAATATCTAAACTTACTCACAAACTTTCACATCTTTATTGCTAGATTATAAGAAACGCGTTTACGTAAACTCCGTCGAGTACAGATACATTATAATTTATGAGATTTTTACAAAGTGTACACAATATTTATAAATAAATCGCTGGGTTGATTGTTGATTAATCACCGTTGTATTATCGTCCCGGATGTTTATTTATAAGCCCACTTTTATTTAACCTGTTTGGCTTGACTACGGTTACGTCAAGATTCGCTTAAATCAGTCCGATGATTTCTGATATCCAATATCCCAAGATATCCGAACAGACAAACATGCAGTATATTGAGTACCTAATGACTGCTCTATCACTTTTTGACGACTCGACGTGTTGGATTTAAAGTTGTCAAATCTAAAGTAATTTAATTATTTGAACAACACTAACCTATCTGAAAATTAATATATCGTATTGGTGGTTCTGTGGCATCACAAGCTTATCAGGTTGACCTGGAACTATTCAGGAACGAGCCATGTGATGGACAGTCTAATTAAGCTCCGGATCAGAATAATTGTCCTGAACATGAATCGCGTATCAACACTTCCGAGCGTCAGAGGAAATTGGTTTCTACCACTGATTGAACTCGAGCTTTATATCATGTTACGTTATACCAAAATTACCCTGCCAACTACATGAGTAGGAGTTCTAAGAATTCTTCATCTCTTTTCCAGTCAAAGAAACTGCACCTCATCTTATATTCCGACATGCAATTTTATATCAATACCCATTCACTAACAACGTAGTTGTCCCATTCTCCTATTTCTCGTTAAATTCTCTGTACCTGCTATTCGTACAGCGAACGAAAATTGCTCGTCTAGTATTTCATTCCAATCTTGTTTTCGGAACGTACTATTCTGAAAAATCTGATTCTTGTGTATCTATTTTCTGACGTATGTGCATTTTAAACTCGTGTTTTCTATTTGAAGCATACTCCACTTACTCCATTATGTTGTTGTCGTGGTCATACAAGGAGCATTTCACTGTAATGCAAGGTCCTTTCGGCATTTAATTTATATGTAGCTGGGAACATAAATTGCTGTTATTATATCACGTTGCTGGACAAAGGCAGTCAGTCACAAAGGATTCCCTTTGTGATGGACTCCTTATAACCGCAGTCAACAAGAGACGGGTTTGTGGTTGCACGGTTTTTATATGAACTCGCATAACATTGAAGTTTGTTAACTCAATGATATCACCAAAACAATGCCGCTATGTAACCGCGTCTCCAGTCATTTACAACCAGTACACCATACACTAGGTATCTTGCGTTAAGTATAGCTGCTATTTAAAATATCAAAGAGTTTTCAAACATTATGAGTGTTAGGTTCTTAACTTCAGGTGAAACTTTTTATTATTATTTCATTAAAAGAATGGCTGAAATTTATGCAACACTTAATAGGCTGTATTTGGAATGTTATGAAATTTGTCGACCTACTTTTAAAGTTTCCCCCAAATCATTCCGTTGCCGCGGCAACGAGTATGACGAAAAATGTTTTTATACTTGTTGCCTTAGGGAAACAAACTTATTGTTACGGACAGTCGAACTAGGATGAACAAGCAATGAAGCTATTTAAATAAAGGCAAGTAACGCATTTTTTTACAACATTGGGCTCATGATTGCTAGGTACTAAATACTGTTTGAGTAGGTAGACTATGATGTTCAACCACATACGAGACATCTACTTATTTTTAATAGTTATGAAAATTGAGCTAATTAATTATATCATTCAATCAAAATACACCATACCGATTGGAATAATTTTCTCCGACTCCTATACGGACAAAAAATATTGGGTGCGGTGGCCATATTTACTTTCTCCGTTATATCCCTGTATTTATTCTCTGTTAAAATGTAAATAGAACCGTAAGCCTACGACAAGGGTTTCATCCAATATTTGTTGGTAACTTTTTCCATTTCGGGATAAACTGATAGGCTTAGCTCGCTTTTTTGTAAATCTTGCCCTCGGCATTTTAACTTGTATTGTCGTGCTTAATCAGAGCAAATATTAAGTAGGAACCGAGAAAATATCAAACAACATCGTAATAAATGAAGTGGATAGTAAAATTATTCACCAAAATTAAGCAATATCCTAC
>LGAG01001242.1:485216-559494 GCA_001278395.1 Lerema accius
TAAAACAATTGAAGGTTGTGAATTAAAATAGAGCACAATTTTTTTCTCGATACGAACTTGATGCGCAAATTGGTTTCGCATCCAAGGTAAAGGTCGACAATGAAAAGTGTAGGCATACATTTCCTGAGCGCTCTTTCCAATTAATTGGCACTACAACCTTCTGTTGCGGTTCTGCAGAAGTATTTCAATCCCTTTCATAAAATATTGTTTTTATAAAGTGTAAGCTATCAATGATGTTTAAATTTATTCATCAGGAATCTATGAAAATAAAATAATGGTCTAGTTTTTTAAATTAAGAACGTAACAAAGTATACCGTGAATAATAATGGTAACTGCAGCGAACCTCTTTGTGGATATTGGTCCAGTATGTTTCTCTTTTCAATAACATACGAATAGTTCTAAGATTTGATTAAATCACGTTGAGTACATTGAGGAATAAGATGTTCAAGTAGTACCACCCACATAAAAATCTATACTAATAATATAAAGCTGAAGAGTTTGAACGCGTTTGTTTATTCTCAGGAACTACTGGCCGATTTGAAAAATTCTTTTAATTTAAGATAGGTAGTCCATTTATCCAGGAAGGCTATCGTCTATATACCATCACGTTAAGATAAATAGGAGAGGAACAGCTATAAAAAAATATTGCGAAAACGGCAAAAATACGCGGGCACTGGCGATTGCTATTTTATAAGCAACTATAATACCGGATGTACGTTATTCTGACACATATTTTGTCTTTATTTTTAGTTTTCCACATTTGGATTACCCAACCATAAATTTTCATGTATTAATTTGTAAATGCCCATTATATCGGATAACTTTTACTATGGCGGCGCTTTGATCAACTCTAAAAGTTTGGCTGGCCACTTAAAGTATCTCGACATCAGCACAACCTACCGGGTCCAACTAAGACTCGAAACCACACTGGGTATGGTTTCTTTTTTATTGAAGTTAGTTCAGCTGTTTAGAAGGAGTTCAGTGACAAATACACGTACCTACGCTGTGGTTTTATATATTAAGATTAAGCGAATTGGTCGCGTCCCTTATGAATTTGAACAAATCTACGCTTCATCATTTCCCTGTGACATTTACAAAGTCTTTCCAACATGTCGTAGGAAGAGTGTATTCAGATGGATAATTTTCGCTTTAGTCATTCAATCCACAAAATGCCACAAAAATTGGTGAGTGCGAATTCTTAAGAAAAGTATCATCGGGTGGCAGGAATGAAATCAAATGAGATCTAAGAAAAATATATTTGAATTGCTAATTGGCGTAGAAGCTATAGAACGACATTTTCTATACAAAAAAGTGCTTTAGAGAATTTGCGCCGCAGACTAAGTACCTACCTATCACAGGTATATGAATACCTAATAGTTAGTTAGGTGTACTATCTACCCAGTAGTCACAAAAGTTACCAGTGATTAACTATGTATTATAATAAAAATTATAAATTCGTTTATTTTGTCACTCTTGTGAGACTGAGTATTTCTTAGGTCTGACGCTAAATAAGAGATTTTTTGTATACGAATGATCATTTTGACGCAAATTACAATCGTCAATATTGAATGTCCGATTTTGATCATCTACCTGTTGTTGACTGTACCTACTCAGATTAAATAAAGCTTCAAAATTTCATGAAGACCTAGGCAAAGTAACTCTTTTCTAATCTGTGACCTAGGCCGTATTTATTAAATAGGTATTGTCGTTGAAACATACGAATAAATGGATCTATTATTTATCTTTACATGTACCTCCATTAAAATTAATTCAAAAAGTACTATCGAGTTACGATAAAAAGATCAACGAGAGAGTTAACCATAACCACGTCCTCGCCTACATAAATACGCGTCAAATAAAAGGATTCCAATACCTTTATGAATGTGAGGTTTTTTGAAACTCAAGAATAATAAAAGCAATAATAATGCACCCCGATGTTTATAAGCTCTTTCTACTTTTCAACTGAAAAATTATCGATGCTCATCTGTTTCACATAATATTTCTTTTGTTTCACACATATTGTTCACTGTATTTCACAAAGATGGTTAACGGTAACAAACAGACTCGTTATGTAGCGCTATTATGGAGATTCACTAAGGATCAACTAACCCAATAGCAATATTAAAATGCCGTTATTGTAAGTTACTCAGTATGATGACAGTTTTACTACCAACAATTATTATTATTGGTAAAGTTTTATCTTAGTTGGGGTTTATAATAAATCTCATAGTATCATCTGTTGGGTTAGCTAGAATATTGTATTTGACTATTTCCAGTCGAAGCATTGCAATTCTATATTTTTTATTAAAAATACGAAGTTTTACGCTAGACTTCCCTTACTCTCTTTGAAGCGATTTTAAAGGTTATTTTTATTATGATTTCTACAAGTCGTGCACTAGAGTAGATACAGTTTATTCTTTTATTGAACAGAAGACGATCACAATATGTATTTTTACATTAAGTCACGAGTAAATCTTTCATGTTATTTTTTTATGTGTCTTCAACGAACTTTGCCTACGCGGGGATAATAATTTAATTAGGTACCTAGTATTATTATCGGTCGGTTCCACGCAAAGCTTGACTATGAATTTTTATTATTTTCTCCGTATTCCTCATTCAATATCAATGTAGTTATTTATTGTATGAAGGCCATGTCGACAGAAAAACGATAAAACAATGTTCTTTAATTCTTAATCATTTTATTCGAACAATAAACAAACTGAACCTAATTGAAATAAATTCGTTTAATAGTAATTTTTTTTCATTAAAACGAAGTATGTATAAATAATAAGCAATAATTATATGGCAATTCCTGGTAACCGATGTAACATAAGTCGAGCCTAAATACTGAGTTGCAATTTCACATAAAATTGATTACGATGCAGTTACGAAGTCACGACGGGAATTGCTATATCTGCCAGGCTTTGAGCATAGAAATTTTATTAAGTACAGACAACGTAGTAAGTTTATTAAAATGAACATGTAGGTACGAGTACCCACATCTACATTACCGTATTTCACTGTGGCGTGCACAAAAGCTGAAATGAAATTACCATAATTAGTTCCAGAGAACGGTATACATATTTAAATAGACAATTCTATTCGTTAATAAAGTTCTAATTTAAACGGGTCAATGGGGCGCTTCAATGGCAAACATTAATTTGGTTCGCAAATGCTTCCCCTACAATGAACTTGTTTGACGTGGATACTAATTATAAGTCCACTAGGAGGTATTGTTGGTCAATTACCATATAAAACACAATGCAAGAAATTACTACTGTTATCCAACGACACATCACATTTTGTAAAATATTAGGGGCTTATCGATGTCACTTTCCTTTATTATCTGATCATTTTAATTGGAATTGTTTTTGGTTGTTGATTATTTTTACAACGTTAATTAGGGAAGTCCTTTAAGATAACGTAAAAATAAAAAACGTTTTTTAGTTGTTATAATTTAAATGCAACTTGGCAAAGTTTGGGGTTTTACTGTTGATTATAAATTACTATATTTTGTTTTGTTATAATCGTGTGAAAGTAAATTTCTTATTTTGTAATTAATTAGATAGAATTTACCTTCTATTCGAAGCACCTAAAAAACTTTGAAATTCTGTATATTATAGCAAGAAATTTAAAACTTATATAGAGTCACGCTTCTAACGCTACAGGCCTTTACTCTACAAGCTCTAACTTCGTAAACTCTACAACTTAGTCAAACTATGTGCTTTGAACGTCGTCAGTGCGGTTTTATATAGGACGCCTGGCGCCGACCTCAAAAGAAATTGTTGGTCCCTATTCAGTTATTTCATACACTTCACCTAACTTTCTTTAAATTAGTATTTTTTAATTATCATTTTATTTGGATAATCAATAAAATCTAAATCATAAGAGTGGATTTAAAATGTAAAGCATAAGTTTACTATTGGGAATAATCATAGCTTATGAATAATTTAATTCTAATTTATGGCGGTTCATAAAACGATGGAGCGCTACCTACTCTAGCACTTTGTTTGGCTCATCTTGGCGGGTCACTACCGTGCCCCTAGATATACAAAGGAAGTTTAAAAATTCAGCTAAGCCCGTCTAATTAAAATAATAAAACGGCGCAAATTACTTCTAAACATTGCACACCTTTGAGCCAAACAACGTTATAATTTCTTTTACAAAATTATATTCTTACTGCGCAAAAGCCTTTACGGAAAGTATTTTACAACTTTTTCACTCTAAGGATGTTCACCGTAAAGTAAGATTACATTAAAAAGGCTTGCAAGTGAATTTACGACGAACTAGTTAGTGAATGTGAAGTTGCTAAGAAGCTTAATGTACTCGTAGTTCAAAGAAAAATAACTTGAAGATTATGAATTTTCCTAGAAATTTCTTAAAATGGTAAAGGCTTTAGAGGTCTATTCTTTTTTCTTAGACAAGCTTTTGATGCTGCGTTGGCATGGAATTACTGGGTATAGACAAATACCACAAAAATATTACTTCTTCATAATTTCTAATGCTTTCTAGGATTCAGTAGTATAATAATATGTAGTTTCGCCGTGTTCGTTCGTCTTGTATTTAGCTCAAATGTACTCAGTAAATTCACATAAGTTAGAAAGTGTTGATTTAGTATGGGTATAATTATAAATATATTTATAGTGTCGACAAAGCAGTAGAGTTACAAGATTTAAAAAATATAGA
This sequence comes from Lerema accius, assembly GCA_001278395.1. Taxonomy (NCBI): domain Eukaryota; kingdom Metazoa; phylum Arthropoda; class Insecta; order Lepidoptera; family Hesperiidae; genus Lerema; species Lerema accius. The sequence goes on from LGAG01001242.1 coordinate 489,903, forward strand.
GGTATCTATGTATTTTTATTGAGAGTACAAAGGAACGACGCGCTGCAGAACAATAGGTCAAAGTAGCTCAAAAACAATTATTGTCCAACTCATGACATGTGTACGTGTAAATCCACGACGAATGGAAATAACTGAATGGTGATTTTATGTAACATTTATTGAGCAAAATCAGCCTTTTTCGTTCCCTGGTACCATGTTGTTTTATTCTTTTCTGAAATCGGTTTAATAAAACTACATCATTATATTACCCTCGTACGAGTTCCAGAATGTAATATAACTACAACCAAAGCAATCAGGAATGAGATATTAACCGTTTCGTGGTAATATCACTATACCTGCCTCGTCTTTGTGCAAGACAACAAGACCAACGTAATACACAGTACTTAGTGTTTCAACATGTCAACAAAGTAGTATCGACGTAATCCTCAAGACGTGCGAGACTCCGTGCTGTACTTAATACCGCCTCGTGTATTTCAGATTGCTATAGTAACTACACTGAACTATTCCTTCGGACTGCTTTAATACTATTCAGAACTGTCTCTGAATAGAAACGTATTTAAATATTAACTCGGTAGTTAGTAACTCTTGTTGCTCTTCACTAGGCAAGCGGGCAAAGTTAGATATCAGAAATGAGGAATTCTTACCTCAAGTAATTAACGATCCATTATGAACAAAAGTTTCTCCTCATAACTGAGGAGGAGAGCATATTTCACCACGTTGCTCCAGTGCAGATTGGTATAGGAGTTAGTGGCCAACCTAAGTGTGGGAAATTTGTATGCGCCCAAGGTATTCTTAACATGGCTTAACGACTGTTATCTAACGATAACAACCGGGATCGTTTTAACCTATCGACCGTCCTTCGAAGCACGGAATTGGTTAAGAAATTTTCATAGTAGACACCCTTTACCTTTCCGATAGCACCCGCACTTGCTTAAATTCGTCGATCAGTTAGTATAACGCAAGCCGCCGGGCTGTAAGCATTCCAATAAGGAATGGTACATAAATTCAACTACTACGGTATCCCGAAGCGCAGACTAAATAAAATTTCTTTTGTAAACTTTACCTCCCACTGCCCTTACGTTCATCCGATTACGAAGCTCTTCAGTAGAAAGATGGACACCTACACGAAGAACCCTATATCTAAAGCTCTACAGTAGCATACAACTGAATAAAAATAACCCTTTGAAAAAGAACCATTTGACAAAATATTGCGTTACTCATTTTTATATCGATTTTATCAGTGAGTAAATGACTGAAATGAAATGAAATGATTTAAAAAAAAAAAGTATTCCTGTTACATTTTAGAATGTGTAATTCTAATTTCTATAATGGAATTTGACTTTACGTTACAGCCCTAAGATGTTTTACCCTTCTATCTATTATACACTAATGTGTAAGCTATTACTTTATACTAAAACAATGAAAAAAAGAAATGCAAATTACTTAATAGTTACTTAACTTAAAACAAAACAAAAAATAACAATTCAGAGCGATTTAACGATCCAATTACCGTTAATCACCCAAATTAAATTACTCTATTAAGTGAACAGTACACAAACTCCATAAATAAGCTAAATAAATGTGCTGCTAATACCAAACCTCCTTTCGCAATTTAAGGTATGGTAGCAGGAATTTCATTTTCTCGTAACTTCTACAAATTGAAAAGCAGCTTTACAATATACCTACCTATACAAGATTTACTTAGAAATAGATTTATCCAGCTATATGACATGCGGTTTCCCCAAACTCCAAAGATTTACGGTATTTTCAGCCGAGATAAGATTTTATGCGTCGTTAGTTTTATGGTTATGCGGGCTTTACATATCAATCTGGTTTGTTCTGTTATAATATTATAAGGATAACTATAAGAAATATAAATATATTTACTACACTTAATTTTGTTAAACATTATCGAATCATTAAGTTATGAAATAAGAAAATACGGTTGCTCTTTAAAATCAATTCGTTTCTTCTTAGGAACTATTATCATAACGAACGTCAGAAATGTAACAATTTAAATTACATTAACCAAGTTTCAAAATAAAAGTAATTCTGTTCACAATGTTAATTTCACATAACTACTATTTACTCATTATCTGATCCTACAGAGAAATTGTTATTAACAGAATTTCCTCTAACAAATTCACCGACATAGATCTATCTCATGATAAATCAAATAAGGTTGTCTAACAAAAAATTTAGTAATGTCGTTTGGTAATTAATGGAGGATCTCTGATTTATGTGGTGCGATCTATTATCTTACCTAATTCTGTTGTTACGTTATATCTTGTCTTTTCTAAATATACTTATTGTTTCTGATAATAACATAAACGTCGTTAATTAAACCGAATAATATATGTATTTGTTTGTGATATACTCTTTATAGTCAAGTGACTTCGCCTTTATCAGCGATTTTACAAGATTACATTAAAAGTACTTTTAAATCTTGAAACTCGGATTGTTCACACTGGATAACATGTACCTAGTACTTAATAGGTAGGTAGATATGTTCTAACATAATTTATATCACTATTGCAATAAATTAATTTCTGTCTGATTTATACGACATGAATTATCAAACATTAAAATAAGGTCTATTACGTATACCTACTTAATACACGTATGAGTAGTTATGTAATATGCCAATCATGAATCTTCATGGTCAAAGTGATGGAGTATGGGCTTTGATATCTATCATCATCATCATACTTAGTAAAAATGTTGATTGACTGACAGACACGCTACAGCCTAAACGGATAGACCTAGAAGCATGAAACTTGGCACAGAGGTTCCTTCTAGAGTGTAGGGGAGTACTAAGAACGGATTTTTGGAAATTCCCACTTTAAGGCGGGGAAATAGGGGATGAAAGTTTGTATGAAAATTAACCAAATTTTAAAGCCAGCAGTTTTCAAATTCGTGTTTGGGTGTATGGTTGAAAGGAATAACAAACCTAACACAACGATTTTTTTCAAATCAACCCTTAAGGGGGTAAATATCACCGCAAAACTATAATTTCCGCAAGCAAGGCTGCGGGCAACAGCTCGTTTTTAGGAATAGGTTTGAGTCCAACATTCATTTTCACTACATTGCTAAATTAATTTAGAAACTTCATTATAATAGTTCCACATTCATTTGCGATGTAAATTAATTTTTTCTCAGCGCCGTTCCTTTGTGTTCACTACTACAAGTATCTCGCAATTGCTATTGACATCGGACTTCAAAGTCAAATAATCCTTTGTACCGTACATCCCTTTTGACTTAATATTTACTGAATCTCAGAGAGATTCAACCAGGGCCTGGAATGCATAGGTATTAATTTCCAGTTGGCGTGAATCTGTCTTATTTCGCTTTATGCCCAGTCACGGAGCTTCAAAGGAATCGTTAAGTAACTGATGTGAACTACAGGAATCATCTAAATGAAGAACAGAAGTGTTTTAATGCGCTATCATTTCCATCACAGAGAACGAAGTATGTGTCATAGACCCACGTTTCATACGGTATGTTTTAGGCTTCAAGAAAAGAACGCGAACGAGGAAGCATAAAGAAAAAATGAGAAAAATAAAATTCAATAAATACATACCTAGCAGTCATAAAATAATAATAATAACGAGGGAGATGGATCCGAACCCGAAGAATTTTCTTCAAATGAGCAATATGCCACGGTGACAAATGAACAGACTAGCTTTATCTTAAATAATAAAATAAGAGATAAAGCTTTGTAAAATATCTTAGTTTACTGGACTTAAAACTAATTAATTCTACAGTTAATCGCATCTAGAGAGCTCGAAAAAAAAAGCTTTATTTTTCTATTGCTAGCAGTAGAAAAGCAGCAGTTCCTTTGTTTTAATGACAATCTAAAATTTTTCGCAGTCCTTTATTTATTGTCTGTATACATGGCATAGAGAGAGAGCTATTGTTTTAGGTATTATTAAAGATAACCAGTACCTACTCATCAAGCAGAGAGCTGTAATGAAGGATTAATGTGTCAGTTGTCAGCACTCAGAGCCGTCATAAACATATATATTCCACCTTTCGATCCCTCCCCACCCCATAATCACTCGGTTACGAACGAAATACTCGTAAAACTTTTTACGTTCAGATTTTATTATGTCTGCATCTCAATTGACGAGTAACAGGTAGCAGAGCTCATTTACCTAATTTAACGACAAGAATTCGTTGTAAGAGGTGATAGGGTTGATAGCATTAATGTTTATGAGATAAACGTATAAAGTGACATGTGATAATTTTACGTTCCCACATTTTGAGAATTGGAGTGCTCGAAGTTAGGAACTGAAAACGTGTCAATGTTATTGTTCGGAAATAACTCTTAGAAGACCTTTTTACTCCCAATAAATTGAAGTGGAAAATGGATTACTTCGATGTATAAAATGTTAGGCTAAGAGTTATCGTACAATCCAGGCTGTTGCAACTTTGTCTCAACTTTATTGCCAATTATTGTTTTGTAACAAATTCCTTGCTTTTCATTTTGTTCAATGAGTCCATCTTGAGAAATTATTTCTGGTAGACCAAGCTTTCGAATCGCATCTGCATCAACTAAATTAAAGCACGCAAATGTATTTGCTTCTCAGTTTGGGCCCTTTAAATTAAGAGACTAAAATTTAATTAATTTGACTTCTAACTCTGCGTACTAAACGCCCTTACACAAAGTTGATAGGGACAGGGAGCAAACCGAACGCGAGTCACTGAGGCAATTACTTATACTGTACCAAATCAATACCAAATTAATACGAATACCGAAGTTTAGAAAAGCAAACTTTAAAATGTTGAAATGGCTGTTTTATAATTATGTTAAATGTTCAAGTTAAAGAACTTTTTGATGATGTTTTATTATTATGTTAATGTTAAAGAAAATTTCTTTAAGTATGCTCTATATAGCTCAACTTTTTAACCGACCACAAAGGTCATATTTACAAACAAAAGATTGCCTAAATAGACGCCTTGATGACATGATCTAAATGACATAATTTCACAACCACAAAAATTCCACATTTATGTAGGTAGGTGTATCATGAGCCGTTAATGCTCATTGATGGCTAAAGCATTATTTCCGGCTTGCGAACGTATTCCTGTATGCTTAATATGTTTAGTCATCTAAATGTAAACAGATAAATTGGGGCGGTAATATTATTAGCTTAATGTAACTCCCAATCACTTTTTGATTCAATGAATTCTTGCTGGTTCTATAATATCGTAGACGATGACATGCCTCACGTCATGTTTACAGCCTATACTTTCGTAACACGTTTAAGGCATCGGCAAATAAGGGCATTCCAGCCGAGAGGGTTCTACCGTTCAGAGCCTATCACTTTAGCGTTCACCTAAAGCCCGTCACAATGATAAAATGAAACGTGACATTTCGGACGCCCGAGGGTCGTATTCATGGGGTAATTTCAAAGCGCGTTCGGGATCATTTCTCTATTCAATTCAAGTAAATTGCAAATAATGTTTGAGTATATTTATATACGAGTATGGCACGACACATTTTTATGTAACGAACGTAAGCTGGTATTGATAATCTGGACAGAATCAGAAAGCAATTTGCCGGCGGCTATATTTGGATCATTCTAGAAACAATTTTCGTAGTAGGTACCGATAAATAATCACGTAAGTCACGTACTTGAGGGCGGGTTATTTTGAGTTTCACTTTACGGGAAGGTACAGTCACAAAATTCTCGAAAGACTTCTTACTTTTTATCGACATGAATTTAGTTAACTATTCCTCAACTCGTTTGTAACAAGTTATGTTGTAGTAACATTTAAAATTAAACATTGAAAATAGCCTGCTTCTCCTGCAATTGTTTAATTTCGAAATAGGCATAACAAGACGAAATGATTACTATTATAATAATCACCTGCTTGTTATTTTTACACTGCTATTTTTATATGGGTATTTGACGGGATTCCTGAGTGCCTTAGATGTCAAATTATACGGGTCGACGGCATTGTTAACAAGCTTCCACAGATGACCAGCCAAGCAATTAAAGGTAGTGAAATACACTCACAACAAAAAATATTAGAAATTAGGTACTTAAGTAAAATTATGGTATAGAAAAAAAGGAATCAGGTGAGCTTGTTTCCTTAATAAAGTTTTGTGGACTCAGGCAGACCATTATAACCAATAGACTGATAAATTAAAAAGTATCTGTAGATTTAAAACCGTTTTTGAATTAAGCTTGGTCTACATCATATTAGGAATGATACAAAACATGAAGCAACAATTTTAAACTATAACGGTTTACTCACGATTTATTTGTTTATTTGTTTACACCGATATTTCGTAAATAAATCGTGAGTAAACCGTTATAGTTTAAAATGTTGAGAGTCCGCGATGATAAAAGTTTAAAATCGTATGAAGCAACAAGTTGGTGAAGACAAAGATAATTTACGTTTAACTTTTGTCCACAGATACCAGGATAGACATAGCTGGGGGCGGCGGATCTGACGACGACGAGGAGAACGAAGACAATGGGTATTGGAGTCGTTGTTTCCGCTTCTGCCCCCAGCCCGTACAATCTCTTTGCGAGTCTCACCGATTTGACAACCTTCATGTAAGTATAGAATCAGATACTCGTAATAATGTTGTAGGTACTTTTCTACATAAAATAAGTTAATGCTGGACAACAAGACGATCTCGTGGCCTAGTTGGTAGTGACTCTGCCTGCGAAGCCAGGAGTCCCGCGTTCGATTCCCGGCCAGGGCAGATATTTATATGACATGCAGGGGGCATGATTGAGTTAGCGTGTTAGCGTTTAAAAATCCCACCTAATGTTATGTAGCGATGTTGTTCAAGATTGTAAGCGCGTAGAAGAAACCAACTGGATTTAAAGACATCCATATGATAATAATAATCGAACCGGAATACCGAAGCGCACAATTTAGTCCAATCTTTTGCGGTAGGCGTGATTAAATAAGACATGAAGAAATATTTTGTGTTACCCATATCCGAAAGTAGTTATGGAATATCCTAGGTACGTCAGTCAAATTATTATTAATTAACAATCAGATAATTGAATGCCTCTCTGTAATTTGTTAATTATATTGAAACTTATTTTGCGTACATTGTTCATTAGCACCACTGTACAATTTATTTCAATTTCAAATGGATTCCTCTCGCCCAATTTCAATTAATTCTGCTGAGAATGCCTTTTGTATCTTTTTTTTATCTCGTTTTACAGTATTCAATTACATTTTCGATAGTCCACAATTCCTATTCTTAAATAATATTATTTAAAATATAGAACACGTAATTACTTCTTAAAAAAAATCTTCAAATAGTAATTTCTTTTGTTAGGTACTTTTTCTAGATAAAAATTTGATTTAAAAGGATTTATAGGTATTCAGACAATGAAAAAAGATACTGGCAGACAGATTTTTATTGAATCAGAAAAAAACCTAGACATTTGGACATACGAAAAACATTTTCATAACCAATAAACAATCCCCGAATTAAGGACTAGGGCTTGCGAACATAGTACAGAGCGTTTGTTTCAAAGGCTACTTAATATGTTTTTAAAGTGGTAACATAAATTAAGACTTGTTTTCAAGGGCCATTCATTCGGTTTAAAGTATATCCTTTGTTACATTACTACATTACGTTTTGTGATCCCTTTTACATAATTTCGTCGGTAATAAACTTTCTCTAATAAATAGGGATGTAGCAAACAGTCATTAAAATGTAATATTCAAACAATTTCATTGTATTATTTGGAAAGATAATGCATAATAATACCTACTAGGAAAATGCCAGCTATAATGCAATTACTTTCACTCATAATGGAATCCGTACCACTGAATTAACAGATATATCTAGCTTTGAAGCTGAAACACCATGATCACCTTGAACAGCATAAAATCAAGTGAAGGATGAACTTACAGTAACATGTACAAAAATTGATTTCATCTCTACCAATACGTTAATCTATACAATAAGTGGGTATATTCTTTTGAGTAACGTCTTGGAATTCCCCGAACAGGGATTTTATCCATATTGCTTTTGTATTATACTTTCGATGGTGCATTTAAATAATTTTAAGAGCAAGTACAAAATTTGGTTTTATAGCCATGTTATACTTCACTACTCCGGAAAACGATTTTAACATTTTATTGAGATTTTATATTCTGTTGAAAAGTTCAAATAAGAAAACATCAAACGCTTATGTTACGTTACAATAATAGGTTTTTTTCTAACTCAACTTGTTTATAATCCTCTTTTTACTTCATTGTTAGAGCGGTGTTTCCGTATAAACTCGCATAATACTTTTATCGTACTGTAATTATTTTACGTAATAAATATTATTGTCTGACGAATAATACTTCAATGTTTGCCACTAAATTAAAACTTTCATGTGATGTTAATTAAATGTTTTGGTTCAAAAACTTGGGCAACGCGCGAAACTCTCTATGTGTTAAATTTTTAACTGAATTCGGGAATACGCTGTTTTGTTGCTTGAATTAATATGAGTTTTTTACTGAAATTTTTAGCATTTTTTACCCGTAAAATAATTTTTTGCTTTGCTAGTCATATTACGAAACATATTTTTTATACCTATAGATAAATAAAATTGATAACTCTTAATACAAGTACTCGAATAAAATCCCAGTATATTTTTAAGCCAAAACGAACACAACGAAGAATAGATTTTTATACGAATTTGCATTTTCAATAAACGTTTTAAATATTGAGCATCTCTGTTCTTGGAGTACGTATTGAAACGGATTTGTTCCTGTGGAATAATAACATTTGTCGTCTGAATCAATAAAATGAGGTAAACAGTCAAGGTACTCCTGAAATAATCAAGTATGTAGCAATATATCGGATATACGTGTACGTAAATAAATATTGTTTTAGTGAAGAGTATCAAAGGCGGGCCATTAGCTACATACTCGAACGTAGTATTTAATACGCAGGTTCCTTTTTTAGTTATAACACCGTAATTAAAACGAACCTTTGATAAAAATTTATCGCAATTTTAATAGGTATTATTGACAATTAAAAGTAGTTTAATATTCTTGATAACATATCGTCCAACTACTTATTTTAAAATTCCTTACCTCTAAATAAGCTTATTATAATTATTTAGGACCTAATTTTAAAAGAATTCATTCAAGCCGGGTAAAGAACACGTTTAGACAAAAAATTTGCGAGGAATTTGAATTGAAATGCGTTCCCGAAACTAAACCGCGTTTCGAGAAACACATTCAGGGTAAACAAACATGTTAGAAAAGTATGTAAACCGCAAGTTGTAATTTAGTTTGGATTTTAAGTCGAGTCGAATTGGGTGAAACTGTCAATGTATTAAAATACATTCTGGGGAATTGTTCTGCCAGACACACCCCGAAACACTAATTTGTTAATTAACCTGTATTCCTATGCTAAATCGGATAATCTTTAGAACCAAAAAAAACAATGACATCAAATAAACACAAACTTTGTTTTTATGCAAAAACAACCACCAAAACGTGAAAAAAGTAAATTTCAAATATACAATAATTACGGCATGAGGCACGTATTTCGGAGTTTGGTAAAATACGTACATTACGGCCGCAAAGCGATAAGTCGGCTTTTAGCTTTTTGATAGAATATTGAATTTTAAATAACATGTTAAATTTGAATTGGCTACATTTACGGTCTAGCACGATAATAAATGCTAGCACATAATGGTAATTTACGTTATCATAGATGAAGCGAAAGTTGGCATTTTATTAACTAAAACTGATTTCTAGTAACTTTTTTAAATGGCACAAACGGGGGGAAAGCGTGGCCATAAATTATCCATTAAGGAAGTTCAAAGTACGAAGCCCCAGAGAAATAAACTAAATAAGGAATTGAAGTGCAAGAAAAGTTGGATAGATTATGGTTTCTCTATTTTTATGTCGCGATAATAAAAGCTGCAAATGAGCAGTTTTCCGTCAATATTTATGACGAGTCATGTTTGTATGTCATTAGTAATAACAAAAAATGATTAAACCCACAGAATAATTATTTACATATAGACCATATAGACCAATGTTACGCAGTTGTATGTTGCAAATGTCAGTAGGTATTTTAAGACTAGTATAGTATTTTATTTTTATTTTGTTCTATACTTATGTATAGTCCAAAGTTAAGAATGGTATCGTAACAATCAGAAATAACCCCCTAAAAACCATAGCACTTTTTCGAATTTCAAAATTCTATAAAAAATCTACGTTTCCAACTGCCAAAATAGACCCCTAGTCTACTCTATTAAAAATTTTAACCGGTTGATTAAGTAATTTTTTGTTTTTAATATGAATAGTATGTTGCATAATAGACAGGTGCATACAATATTTGAGATTTGGTATAAGGTAAGGTGGGGTAAGACTAACACACGGGGCAAGACTAACACTGTATATTATCTCGATACGTATAGCCTAAATACGAAATTCTTTTAGTCTGTAAGATAAAACAAACGTAAATGTTCTCGGCTAAAACACACACATGCCGTTTCTTCAAGTGCATATCGAGATAATAGACAGTGTTAGTCTTGCCCCGTGTGTTAGTCTTACCCCACCTTACCTTATTTAAAGATTTATTATGAAGACAAACCTATATTTTATGCATAATATTTAAATTAAATTGTATTTTTTATTTAGAAAATAAATCTTCGCTCAGTCTTAGTTTTCCTCTTAATTGTATTGACCTACATATTTCCTGCATAGAATAAAAATAGATTCCTTTTTTAATAACGTAGATGATGCTGTTACGTATACTATAATACTGATGTAATCGACCCTAATTAAGACAAAGTGAGTAATAATATTGATCACTAGGGGACTTGCTCGTCGCTCGAAATTCAACCATTATTCATTACGGCAAACAGTAGATTATAGATTTATTAGTTGTAAATTGCACAACTTGATAAAATTGAACCAAATTTTGCCAAACTTTTTTTCCTACTACAATAAAGTTCTTACTACAGTGAAATTCTTAAAAGGTAATAATGGTTAAAGCGTGAAAATCTATAGTAATGTAATAGTATACGAAGTCATATCGAGCCTTATTTAGAGCATGCATACAGACCTACCGTAAGAGGCACACTCTCTTAAAATGATAACCTAAGTGTAAACCGAATGGTACTCAAACGATAGTTCAAATAACAATAACACATACATACCTTTATCGAAATACAAAGAAATGTAAGTACTCCTGTGCAGTTGAAATTACATACGAGTAGGTATACTGTGACATCTATTCAATTTCGTACCGCATAATCTTTTAATAATCAAAGTATTTAGGTGAGTTCTTGACTAAGCGTCACTTCGCTGGACATTAGGTACGTCCTTTTACTTTAAAATATATTGTACGTAACTAAATTAATATTAAGTAATGTTGTCATTGGTTTAAATTCTATTTTACAGCTATATTACTAAATTCAATTTAAATGTAATTTGATATGTTACAAATTATCTTGAATCGTGTTTGAAATAAAATAAGCGACTTACTTTTATAAAATACTACCAAATTTGGCAAATATTGTTCTGTATTTATTAAAACGGGTATATAATAAGATAAACAAAAGCAAAGATAATGTTTACGTTGGTTATTTTTAGTCGTGTGAGCTTTTTATAACATATAATGCAATTGATCGGTAGTTCTATATTTTAATACAAAATTATTAATATATCAAAGTACAATACAGCGCCATCTACTATCGCTTTGCGCGTGTTTCCTAATTAATGCGATTACCTCTATTTATTTAATTAATCTTGTTAGTGTCGTGGTAACGGGAGAAACCAGTAGGAAAAGCTAGAAAAGGGAATAAATTTAGATCAGGTCTATATTTCGCAATTGAGTATTTGTAGAGCAGTTGCAGCCACTAACAAGCTGTCGCTGACAATTTGTTAGAGGAAACTGGATCTACGCCGTTCAAATCGAATCCATAAGTTATTTTATGGCAGTAACTTCAGTTTAAATAGAAGTCGAGTGGATTTTCAGTCGAATTGTTCAAAGGTTCTAACTACTTTTGTTAATGGCATGATAAACTTTACGGCTTAAAGTTCTCAAAGCTCTGGAAAGCTTGGCTTTGCAAATTTGTCCACAGTAATGAACCGCAATGAAATGAATATAACCTTTTATAATTATATATTATTTTTAATTATGATTGAATGCAAAATTTTTTACATTTATAATATAATTCTAAGAACACTTCCTTTGGGATTAATCCAATATCTTTTAGTACTTACGATAATTGTATTTGATGAAGTCTCGCCATGGCTATTATTTAGACGACTGGGTCAAAATATAGCCATGGAGTACCTATAACAATTGTGATTACAAATTAGGTGTACCTAAGCGTAACGTTACACTTTTCTTTGAATGTCGCCGGTGTTCATCGATTTATAAAACGTTATCACGTCAAAAATATCTTTCTAATCTTAATCATCTTAGTAATAATTAATGTTATTTTAGGTATATTTGTTAACTAGGAGCTAGTTGGTAATATTTGAACACTAAGTATTCTGCCTCAACGTAAGTAATTAACATGAAATAGATTTCAGTACTCATAGTTTACAATTTCAACATCTGTAAAGGGGAACCTGGAACAGAGTTGCGGATTAATTCTATTCACGAGTACGGGAAATTTCCTTTTGACGTCTGACTTATTTTACCTTATAGTTTGAGCACTTTCCGAAACTAATATCTCATTGTTATTGCATCTTATTCCTTAATGCAAACGACATCGTTTTGAATATTATTTAGCTTTCAAGTTATATGACTTTACAGACTGTAATGATATTTTTAAACTAAAAATGTAAGATTTTAAAATTTTACTCGGTAGTGGTGTTAGCTTTATAAAAATGATTCAAAGCGAAAGAAGAAAATACTTTTTTGTGTAATGTAGTCGAAGTTATACTACCTACCACTTATAAATGTTACTTTTCTTCCACTTCATAAAAATAATAATAAATATCAGCACGGCGAAATCCATAGTAACTTGATTCCGACACGCAGGAAGAATAATAATCTCATGATGATACATAATGTTTTTATATCATTGGACGATTCCATGACATGGAAATAAGGATGACGAAGCGAAAATGTTATTTAGGTATAGGGTTCAATGGAGTACAAACATGACAGGGAAATTTACATTCACGCATATCATGGTTGATCGTAAAATACAACCATATAGCATCTTTATTTTTAGAAAACATTTAGGAAATATAACATAAAATTTCATTGAATAATACTATATTTTCATTAATATTTTCCTTTGTCATGTGGATATCGAATTATCAATGCATTAATAATAATTTTAGGTAATCAAGTCTAATCAGACATAGTTTAACAAACCCCGGGACATGAACGAGTAGGTATCCATTCCCGCGGAAATAGAGATAAAGGAAGATATATAACTTTAATTTAAGCAATTTAGAAATTACTACTAAATAATTGACAACTAAGTTCATACGCGATAAACGTATTCATACACTACGGCTAAAAAATATTACTTGTTATACTCGTATCTAACTATTCTTCTAATAAAGTCAGTAGTCAAATTTTGAACAATTTTTTAAAGATACCTTTTCTTTATTTCGCAGGTGGAGATGCTCTACCAGAGATACTTCTTACGCATGAACCAGAATAACATGACTCATCTACTCGGCCTACTACTAGGAGTATCAGTTGGAATGCTGATAGTAAAAGCTTGGAACTTACTCATTGCCCAGGATTTTCTCGTCAGTTACGTCAATATACCGGCAAATATGACAACCACGCCGTTGCTCGATCCCGACATGGACCAATACCAGTGAGTCTTATTTTTGTAAATTCATTGCAAAGGATTTTTTTCTTAACAATTTATTTTGCTGTCGTTTAGAAAACATGACATCTTATGGTATAGCTATAATAAATTACATTGATTTGTTGATTACCAACGTTCTAAGTTGAACAGTCAATCAATAGTTAATCAATAGTTAACCTTATAAATCATTACCATCTCGTCGTTCGTCTATTTGTTCGTTAAATAAATAAAAAAACAAAGATACATTTAACGCCCTGGAATCGTTGCTGAATTGAAGTTTCTGTTCCCAGTCTGGGTGTGTCCCTGCTTTATGGCTATGAGAGTGCAGCGTTGTTGTGTAGAATCATTATTTACATGTAATAATTTGTTAACAGCCATAAATACGGCGTGACACACACTGCATTACCGAACTACAAAATGCTGCTGGATGATAACACCATTGCAGAACCAGAAGAGGATATCATCAGACGAGAATTGCTGGAAAAGGAACGACTCTCTCAAATTATCAACATTACTGTACTCGGATTGTCTTCAATTATTTATGCATGTAAGTTTATTTACTAGGGTAATCGAGAACATAAACAAAAGATTTTTTTTATTACTCAAAATAACCACCTTAAAAATTATAGGTACATTTTAATAAATTTTAATTAACTAATACAAAATTTGCAACTTTACCAGTAAGTAAAGTGGCAAATATATTTTTAAATTTGGTGAGCTTCGGATAAATTAAGCTTAGTCGCTGTTATTACCGTTCAATAGAAGTCGTTTATCCACAAGCTTTGGGACTTATAAGAACTTAATAAAACGAGATAGCCACTAATCCCTCCGCCTAAAGATATTTATTTGTAAATCTCCAAGCGGCCTAATTGTAAGGGTAAATTTGTTATTGTTTAAGAGAAACGAATACCTTGCTGGGGGCCTTAAATGAATTGTAGACAATGTATATAAACTTAGAAAATAATAGGTATTATACTAGCAATCGCCCGCGACTCGGCCCGCGTAATTTTGCCGTTTTCGCAATATTTTTATTGCTGCTCCTCTTCTATTTATCTTAGCGTGATGTTCTTTGATAAATGGACTATCTTACACTAAAAGATTTTTTCAAATCGGTCCAATAGTTCCTGAGATTAGCGCGTTTAAATAAAAAACAAACAAACTCTTCAGCTTCATAATATGAAGTATTAAATTCAATATTATTGTTAGTATTGGTTTAAAGGTATAATAAATTGGTTATAATCCACAGAGCGTCGTAGAAAGTTATACGTTCTCCCAATAGTTTATTTGTTTACTTATTTGTTTCTCCAATTTCTAGCGATGGGGGTGAGGCTCCGAAACAAATAATAAAAAGATAACTTCTACTTCTGCGATATTTTTTTTATTACAATGAATATTTAAGGTATAAATGATTGACTTTTTATTTATGTGTGAGGTAAACTCTTATTGACACGTCCTGCAGAAAAAAGCCTAATTCACATATCCATGCCTTAAGTCAATATTATTCTCCATCGCAATACTGAACAATTTTGATGCCAAATACAATACAATAGAATTCAATATCGTTTATTTAATATCATAAGACAAATGTATCGTTTAAAAGTAGTCTAGGAATTTCTACAGCTGTTCTCATTGTTGAACTGGAATGTAGCCACTTGGATCACTTCCCAAGCAAATATTATTTTCTTCAGTAAGTAAGTTCGAAAAAGAAATAATATAAATGATATGTGAAAGGTTGCTGTCGCCTAGATATAAAAAAAAATTAAACTATCTACTTACATAATTATTATCTTTGATAACTTTTGAATATAAGAATTTAGGAAATAAAAGTAGAATTATGCTAAAAGAAGTTGCCAATAATACTGAATATGAAGACCTTTTTAGACCTCTTCACTGGTCAATTCCATTTTATGGTACGTTATCTTAATATACACGTTATTTTAGCATATGTGAGTTTATCACTGATCTCCTTCTAAACGACTAAACAGTTTTCAATTAAAAAATGTGATCTATTTTAAAAGATCCGAGTCTTCAACCATAGTTTAGGACTGGACTGCAGTTGGATTCGGTAGGTGGTACTAATGTCTTGATACTTGAAGGGACCAGCTTAATTATTACAAATATTGAAACGCCTCGTATAATAAACGTTGTCATAATGATGAGATTTAACCAAGGATATACGAAAATATAAGGTCGGATTACCTTTAATTAAAAGTACTTTTACCTAATTCTTAGTAAAAATAGAGTAAGCACAGACTAAACTCTAATTTGCTCTTTAGCAAAATAAATTAAATTAAAGTGAACGTCCATTAAAAATAAACAATATCAATCAATAAGAGCGTAAAGTCAAAACGACAAAGCAATGGATACGTTTGAAATAAGGGACGGCATTCACTAAACAATAAACTATTACGTACATTGTTATGCAAATTTCTTGCTCAATAAGCGTAATGAAATCAGTTTTCAGCATATTATTCACGAATTACAAATGAGAGATCAGATCCAACAGTGAATAGTAAGCGAAAATTCTCACCCGTTTCGGACTTTCACATCGAACATCATTGTGTCTACTTAACATTATGAAGTCGTTGTATACTACGGAAGAAAGAACTAAGAGATACATTCATTGCTCTGTGTTGTAGACGCAATATTTTTGATTAGTGGATAAATTCTCATTATAAATGCAGTCATACAAGAGAAAAACTTAAATACCAGGCCGTAAAGTAGAAAAAAAGCTTAAATATGACATGAAATATAAGATGTTTAAACTAGGTATGTTACGATTAGCATTAAATATGAATAGAAAATTATAATGTTTCCTGAAGCAAATGCTGATTAATAAATAATGTGAGTTGAAAGGTTGTCTATGTTGACAGAGTAAAGGACAATCCACTTCCTCCTAGATTGGTTTATGTATGATCGAATTCTTAACTGGAAATTAATCAGTCGTAACTGCCTCTCTATGAATGCGTTTCCTGTAATGGGTCACGCCAAAACCGAACTTCAGAATGAGAATGACATTAGTTGCGAAAAAAGATGGCGTTCTTTTACCGCGCGTACTTTGTAACATAATTCGCATACATTCTTGTGGAGGCACTTGGCGTGAACGTCAACAGAAAAAGTATTTGTCTAGAGGAGCTGATGTGTTAATAATAATTCTGACTTGTTATGTAGATCAAGTTAAGAGAAAAAAAAATGCTTTTACTTCAGGGAATTCCAAAGAAATAGATCTATAAACCATTGTGTTACTGAATAATAATAAAATGTAGATATGTATCGATTAGTATCTCCAAGTTCATTATATACCCTTATGTCGTCATTAAGGATAATCTGGGTCTTAGATATCATAAAGGAAAGGAGAGAAATATGATGTAGATATTAAACCTTAATGACATTAGGAAAAAATAAACGCTTTGGTACCTCCTTCCCTTCACACCCTCGCTCTAATATTCCCCGGTTCGTGGGTGAAATCAATACAAGCGATTAATATATCGTCTTGGCGACTAGAGAAAAAGATGTATCAGTTACATAAGCTATCCTAGTCGGTAATGAAATCTCGGAAAGTTGACTTATTTGGTTCCATGTTGAAGTTGGTTTTTGGCATTCTTTCGTTGATTGATGCGGATTATTATTATATTATTATTTTCAGTTCTCTAAGCATTGCAAATTTTTAACAGGTCTCCTGGCGTGTCTGAGCAGACCGGCTATGAACGAAATCTACCTTTTGACCATCTCATATGTGGTTCTCGGGACATTTTTGCTGATTGATGTGGCACTTTCTGGAACTTCTATACTCAGGTACTTTAAGCTTATTTATTTTTAAAGTTTTATTTAGTTTGAGTTGGCATAAATTTATTTAAGAAACAGTGGTTATATCTATGTTTTTAAATATTGTTAACATTTATAATTCCAGTAAATTGCTTATCTATGAAAGTAATTAGAAAGTTGAGTATCCGCCGCTACTCATTCACATAACACACATCTAGTATAGTATTTCATCGTCTTTGTATTGTTTGGAGAAATTTACTTTATGTTCAATTAAAAATTCATGTTCCCTATAACAAACTTTGTACTCTGCTCTTTGCTGTGTTTTCATTCAAACAAAGCCTCCGACAAAACAAGGGTCGGTTTGTTTATTCCAGGCGTTGAAAATGGTTCCAAACGTTTCCCCAAACTTTACGAATCTGCTCCATACGAAGTTCAGTAAATTCTCGGAGCTTTGAGAATCCTCGGAGCGTACGTACCAACTGAAGCGCTCGAGCAAGCTGACATTATTTTGATTTTAATCAAGCCATAACTTTCCAGTCGAAATTCAATCGGATTTGCCTGCCTGCACGGCGCTATGTCGATTTAAACTTAATTCCTAAAAGGGTATAGGGATTATAATTAGGCACTTTTAAGCGACTTGAAAGAGTTAATTATCTAATGATCTTTCTGCATTTCACTAAGCATTTATGTATAAAGAATACGGCTGCAGAGTAGCCATTTCAGAGAGTTATTAAAACCGTGCATTCTATTTTTATACCAATGCAATTAAGCCAGTCAGGCTTGAGTATTTCATTTTCAGAATGCAATACTTACGAGTATATCAATTTGTAAGTAAGTATTTGAATAAAACTCGAATATGCAACGAAATCACATTGGGCTAAATTAGTTTCTGTAAAATGTAGGGATTCATATATTTATTCTATAACATTTTTCATTGTTTGTTACATTTTTCGACTCTGTTAAAGATTTTCTACTAGGCTTTCGTATTGCGTAAGTATTTGCATGAACATATTTTTCTTTAATATTTATTTCAGGATAGGACAGAACGAAATTGAAAAACATCTTGTCGTTTACTTTGCTTTTTAAAACTATATCATATTTCCTGTCACTGAAACCATTTTTGGTACCTATTTTACGCAGTTCCTTAGACTTTAGGCAGATACGAGTATCTGATTAACTTCTTGTATTTGTACTGAAAATAACATTGCAACTCATAAACTGTCCCACTGTTGGACTCAGATCTCACTCACAGTGTGAGGGGTATAGGCCGTAGTCCACCACGTTGGCCTAGTGGGAATTGACAGACCTCACACACCTTTGAGACCTTTAACTTTATGGTGTGTTGGTTTCTTCACGATGTTTCCTTTTCCGTAGCAAGTGGTAATTAGTATGTAATATGCACATAACTTTTAGAATTAGAAAAGCGTGCCGTGGGGTTTGAACCCAGCAACTCTTTCGGGAGACTTACGTTCAAACCAGTAGGTTATCACTGTATTTTTATTATACTGAAAATATGACTAAATGCCAATTATAACAGATCGTTGAACATTACGTCGAGCCCCTGCGCTCTCTTCATCTACGTGACATACGCGGCCCTCCCTGTCAGGCTGTTGGAGGCAAGCGCTGGAGGATTCACTCTTGTCATCGTCAACGTTGGAGCTCAAATGTTTCGCAACGAGATTTCATTGGCTCAGGTAATCTAGCTGGTAGAATTAAAATGCTTTTAATGTCCTCATAGTTTCCTTAATTGTACATTATTAAAGGGTTCAATGTTGGATTGGACCCCTTTTAAAGGATTTTTGTGAAAGTCGATACAGGAAATCTTTACATGGAGAAGTACAGAAAGCTGAAATTCATTTCGTTCACTATCAACTGAGTAACTTTTTAGTAATTTTAAATCTATTAGGACATCTTGCTCAATTTGAGTGTAAAATACAGATACACAGACCGTTATGTTTATTTACATGTATAATCCTTTTACCGAGAGCCGCCGTAAAAAGACCTTCAAACTTATTCGTCAAAGTTGCCAAGTATTCAAAGTGGATTCCGCAGCCAGTACCTACGGCAAAATTTAAGTCACAAAAGTGGAAATTCTGTTTTGACGTTTGGTTACTGTGGATAATTGAGCATTTCATTTCATCTCTCGTTCTCGTTTTTGTGAATTTACTCGACATGTTTGTTTACCTTAAATTGGTATTAAATACGAAATGTAATAAAAATATTTTGTAAGCCAATTTGTAAGGGGCGGATCTACCCAAGGGCCTTTTGGGCTTCATCCCAGGGCCCCGTAGAGACACAAAGGGCCCCAGGCCCCTTTAAAAAATTTATCATTAATATCGGTTAAAGAGTAGGTACACAAAAATAAATAGGTATTTTTATCAGCCGATTTTTTTCCTGATGCCTATACATCACATAACAAACGAAAACAGGCCCCCCAAGTAGCATTAGCCCAGGGCCCCACAAAGTCACGATCCGCCCCTGCAATTTGTACATTTTCTGACGGTCTCCGAGCATTCAAATATGTACCTTATTTCGACTGAAAAAGTATATATTTTTATTGTCAATTACTCAAATATTTATCAAATTATAGCTGGCCGTCGGTTTGCCCTGGCCCTCAACCCATAATTTTAGTTTTCAATCGGGCTTGGCCCCGAAAGCTTTTAATGAAATTGTCTTTGTCGGTATTTCCATACAGTACCCAGAACTCAAATATTGTTCTATATATATATTCTAACTCTCACGAATTAAGAGTTGGCTAGTTTATAATCTGGAATGCGATCTACTTTGCCATTTTCTTTCCAGAATTTTACTAATCTTGCTAATCATTCTAGCAACGGTTTTGTCCAATTGACATTCATTTCCTATATCTAGGAAGAAGTTGGGGTTGGTGTCTAGTAATACAAGGGTTTTTATAGTTATCTTATACTTCACTCTGAAACTATGTCTTGGTTCTAATTCCATTAACCTACTTGCCTTACCTTACCTACTTATGTAATTTGAATGATGATATTTAAAAAAAAATATTTCTCATTATTTGTCCGTAGATTCTAATCAGCATGATAACGCTCGTCGGATGCAACATTGGCGGGGCCCTGACTCACTACCCACGAGAGCTGGCTCAACGCCGCGCTTTCCTTGAGACCCGTGACTGTGTTGAGGCCCGATTGGTGACACAACGCGAGAACCAACAACAGGTAAGATACGCCGTAGTCTAACCCTTAATTGCTATTGTAAGTTATTAATTAATGTAGTGATGACGTTGTTAAAGGAAGTGACTGCAGTTTGCTTACATGTGAAACGTGATGGGGTGGGTGATGGTTAATAGTGTTGCCATTCATCTCGGGTCCCGTATGACTCTAAACCTATAAACGTAATTGTTATTTTCCATATAAGATACCAAAAGTTTTGATCCTAAAGTTTTGAGTGCATTTTGATCGTCTGCTAAATATTTTTGGGCATAACCGTCAAACGAGCAGGCAAGCCACGAGATGTGGAGTGATCTTTGTCGATCGACATCACTAATACCAAAGACATCGCTATGCGTTGTCAGCCGAAAAGAAAGAGAGAAATAATAAACTACCATTATGATTTTCCTACAATAAATCATTTCATTAGCTTTCATTTGAAAAGTTATAGTAGTATTTCTACATTATTATACCGATCACTGTGTGGTTTATTCCAACCCTGACATATTTGATCGTGACGAACTCAAAAGTTAAATGTAAATTCCTCACCATCCTAAGTCAATTATGACGATATCGGGGCGTACGCAAATCAAACACAGTTTAAATGTGCTATAGATTTGTTTCGGGATAATTTAATTTAGGAATAAGATAAAATAGAATCCTGAAACGATTGTGTTACCGAATAGAGAAGAAAAATCTTACTAAGTTATTCTATAAAGGCGTCGAACGTATGTCACGTAAAAACACAAACAGATTTGAAAAAAAAAAGATCTAAAGTATATTCGGGTTATATTATTTCTAACTACAGAACCAGCAATGGATGATGTGGATGTTTGCCGAATAATAATTAATTGGCTAACAAAAAATTAGGAAACACCACATTTTACAATTCTTCAGAACCATAAAACAGTATCAAGGTTATAGATTTTGGGGCTACCTTAGATTTTTTTATATTTTTAATACGTACAATGCCTATCGAATCCTGCGTGTATTTGTAGCATTATTTCTGCTGTGTCATAATATTGACATACTCCGGGTACTTTCAAGGAACTTTGTCTGTCACCTAATTAACACCTACAGAGGTCAACGACTGCTGCAAACTAAATATGCTATTTGAAGTGCACTAAACATTTTGTCATATGAACATGAAATATAATGGATATAAAAAAATAATTGTTTATGAAAAATGCATGCTTCATTAAATTTTCTGTACCATGAACTCTACATGGTCCATCCGAGACAGAAATAAGTATCAAAAAGTACCTATCTGTTGTGGCCTCTGGGTATATCGATCGACAAAACCCACTTATAATAAATTTTCTAAAAATATTCTGCACAGATTTAGCACGCTAATGCATGCAGAATAGATCAAGCAGACTTTAGAATGAAACAGGTCGTAATGGTTACATTAGAAACAAATCTCATTAGCATCTAACTAGAAACGTGCTTCGTAAGCATAGTATCCGCATAACTAATACATTACATTTCACGTACACCCTCAAATGTAGGTAACTATTCATTGAGTAGTTTCAAAACTCATTACGACATGTCCCAATATGGCAATCATATTATAATAGCAAATCGGGTTATGCGTCATCAAATTTCAAATATCTGTTTTACGAACACTACCACCCCTAATTAATATCCCAGAGATAATACAATACTCGGTACTGAATACCAGCTATATATTTAATGCAAATGCAATCATTTGCTCTCATAATAAAGGATTTATTTATTAAACTGTAAATAACACAGCGTATTTGGGTTATAAGTTTAAACGTGAAGGGTTTCTAGAGTTTCATTTATCAATTTAATTACATGTTATCTGATATTGTTGAAAGCAGAGATGGGTCAATGTAGAGCATCTAAATTTATCTTAATTACGTCAATCCGATCTTCGTTGAAATACACCTACCTGATTCCTACCTCTATATTTTTAGATTAAGCATAAAATGAAAAGTCATTTACGATAATTATGAAAACGCAAGTAATATTATTATTATTGACTAAAGGACAAAGGTGGACTAATACATGAGTATTCCTATATCATCTACTGTCTTCACAGTTATAGTTTTACTTATAAAATAATTAAACACAATATAGTTTAAACTCAGAAAACCTAAGTAACCGAATTACAGTGTAATTTGGATCTAATATTTTCTATGGCAGATGCTTGGCTACAAGAAAAATAACGTGTGCATAATTAACTAACATAAGTTACGTTAGGTTAAATGAAATTAAAACAAGACTAAAATAGGAACCTTACACAACGGGGTTTAAAATAAGGTTTCTACCGTAGTTTCCTTCGCCTCTCTTAAATGCCTAGAGCGTAACTACTCCACCCCGTTGCTATATTGCTTCAATATTGAGTTAAAAATAAAAGATTCCAACAAAGAGCCACAAACGAATCTTCGTTCGATTTGTAATTTACATTTCCTTTAAGAAGAAAAACCAATTTTTGCTATTTCATCCTCAAGTTTATAGATAAATGGAAAACTTTATTTCACAAAGCTATTGTGCACCGTCTAGCTAGACACACGTCTAGATAAATCGCCGATATAAATCAGATATCTTTTACTGAAAACAATAGCTCAGTCGGTTGAGTAGTCTATGAGATATCTAAATGTTTACATTAGTTTGCATGATGTAATAAATAAACCCACTAACAAATTAACAGCTGCTCACCCTAAACACGTAACATATCCGTATCAAAAATCCAAGATTACCGTCGCCAGGCGCGTTAACATGAGTAGGTAACGGCCCTAACGCTTTTTGTCCAATAAATAAACGTAATAATTGTTATTAGGAAAAATAATCTCACAAAATATGACAAATTAAACACAAACAATATGAAAGCCCTTGAGCATGGGGCTCGAAAATAAATTGGAAGGCTTTATGTTTGAGAAAAACATTGAACCTTGGGACCTTTGAATATTTCATAAAGCGTTAAGAAATGATATTGTTTTTGCTGTGAGAACAAATTGTCGGATGCCGTGGTGCCCAGACCCTTCCTTTCGTATTTCTAAATACAGTCGACCACCCGAGGGCCGCAATAATTAGAAATCGGTCAACAGAAACCATTCCTGCCACCCACGGGCACAGATGAAACGAAAGTCAAACTTAAGCATTACGATTTACAATTTACGTTTTTTCATTTCACAGAAAATTCCTTTTGCGAAAGGTTCCAATGATCCTTAAATTTAACTATAAAATTAAATTGCTTGTAAGTAAACTTCGTATACAATTTACATCATAATTACTAGTATTTGTGGTGATGCTTTAAATATTACCCCAATTTAACCTGTATTATTTTTTGTATATCATTGTGTAACTGAAAATCTATATAACAATAAAACGTCACGAGCAATATATTTAGAGGATACTAGACTTGACTTCTTAGGACAGCTCAAGTGGCTCGTCTAACAAATAGAAGTCAATGTGGAAAGTATGATTCTGTGAAACGGTTAATAAAGAGTTATTTAGTATACTACCAAAAATACATGACTCGTCCCAAGTATCTACTTGATACCTCCTTGTTTAATCTACCGCAATCTGCCATTCAACAAATCTTTAATCCCGGTTCTGTTGAAGAAGACTCTCAAGGGAAATAAGTAGTATTTTACAACAGAATATCTTTTTTCTTGGGTTATTGTCATTATTTGATTTATTTGTTTTGTATATTTATATAATTAACATTTTTATTAAGTAGGTACTTTGCGTATAAAATAATTAACAATTTAAATAAGTAACTCTTCATCTCTACTACAGGGTACCATTTTTCTTTAATAATATTAATGGGCATGGGCATAATGTTTACCTAGTACCTATACCAACAGGGACCAAACATCAGGTCATCGCACAATCATTATGACTTTGAGCTCAATACGGAAAACTTTCAAAGAACTTCCAGCTTATTTCCCGAAGCGATGCGTGGGTTGTTACATATTCAGTAAAATGTCATCATCTAATAAATGTGTATGTCATTTATTTTTGTTTCACTGTGTGTATAGGAAAATGTAAAGAGACTCTTATAAATATTTGGTTCAGTACAAATTTTAAAAGTGGGTTATTTTCAGGAACGCCTCCTATTGTCAGTGCTGCCTCGCCATGTTGCTATGGAGATGAAGGCCGACATCGCGAGCCAACCCCGCCAGGAACAATTCCACAAAATCTATATCCAGCGGTATGAGAACGTTAGGTAAGTTTATCTTTTCTTAAACCTTTATGAATAAAACAAAACATTAAACCATACAAATGCCGGAATTTTGCTACGCGAGTCGGCTCACTGCTCACTCCGTGTGCGCTCATCGTATACTTGCACTTCGAAATTTGAATTTCTACTTTTGGCGCCAAACAAAACAAAATAACAGTTGATTAGTAGATGCCATTTTGTTATTGCTGAGATAATTTACCTCAGTCGAATAGAGTCCTTTTAATTTCTCTACCAAAAAAGTATAAGTGAATAAAGTGAGATAAATATGCGCGAAGTAAACGAATTGCAATATTTCGGATGCGTGTTGATATTTTTAAAAGATTTTGGTTTAACGAAGCGAAACTCAACCCATCCTGGTTGCGAGTTGGTAAATAAAATATTCGTAGTTTGTTCGTAAAGCGCAAGGACTCATTAAGTCAAGAGTATTTTTGCTTATTTTTAAATGCATTTAAATTATTAGCATTTTCAGGATTTTAGCTTACAACATTTTATCGTTTTGCGTAACGAAGCGTTCAGCACTGTTATGCAGTGCCGTCTTAAGCATATTCCGCGCCGGGGTGCGATGAATAACATTTATGACTTGTACCCGAATGTGTCTTGAATAAATGAATAAAATTAATCCCTGTCTCATACTCATGAAGTTACGTTAAAGTTATCACTGACAGTCCTTCTTACCAGGTCACTGAGTTACTTATTAGGCAACAAAGGAACCTTTCATTTCTCATGGCCTGACATGGAATTATCAGATTTTTTGGACTTATTAACCGACTTCAAAGAAAAGGTTATGAGAGGTAGAGTAACGCCAAAATTTCTAAAGCGTTGCTATGCTTCGTAAGGCTACAACTTTTAAGGGCAAAAGTTATGAAACAATAATGAGGTCTACACAATTTTCTTTTGAGGTCATTGGCAGCATATTGATTTTAAAACCGCATCGTGCTCTGGCCATGCTTTAATCATTGATTTATTTTTTTAATTGAGATCGAATTTTTCGTATCTATCATCAAAAGTATCCTGTATACTACCATCTGTCTTCATTTTGGAGAGCGTTTCAATAATACCGTATATAGGTTACCCAATTCTGATTTAACTAGCTGTGTATTGTTTTTTAGTCAGTCACCGTTTAGCGTGTTCTATACATTGGTATTAAGAAGGTAACGTTTGATCAACGACAATGTGACTATACTGTAGTCGTTGCTTTTGACCAACTCTTGCGTCAACCAGATATGATAATAAATCTAAAAATATGGGTTTGCCATCAGCTGACATATAATTATTTTTACCTGTCCATTCTTGTTTTAACATAATTATAATCTAACTACCTACAAGTATTATTTAAATTATAAATATCTACATGTTAAATGACCTACCTAAGAAGCTCAATTTAAACTTCACAAAAACTAGAATATGAAATTAAATACGAAAGTGTTTTTTCCACTACAAAATAACAAAGTAGTTCTCACCTGTTTAATGAATTCTTAAGAGATGAGAAATTTTATTTCATTTTGCATTGCTGCATTGTTTCAAGAAACTATTCACTAGTTATTAATGTGCCTGTTTCCACTTCAAGTGAAATTACTTTAGTAGAATGATTAATATTCGTCAACAATTCGTTGTTTATAACTTGTTATCTACTTTTTAGTGAAATATTAATTACCCAGTATCTTTTCAATTTACATAGGTAATTGAATATTTAGGTAGACCTAAATTACCTACATTAATATTTAATTTGGGTCTGTTGCTAGACTTCCTAATATTATTTTGATCTAGGATAGGTATGAATCATCTTTTGCGCATAATTTATTACTTGTAGATATATGATCTTTTTCATGCACGAATTTCTGTGGCAACTATTACACATACCAGGATTGTGTAATAATTTACCAAAATAATATTAAATTATACCTTATATTTTGCTTATAATTTGTCACTAATATACTTAACGTTGGTCGGGTTGAACGAAAGTTCCTTGGTTCAAACCTCATAGCACGCATCTCTAATTCCAAAAGTTAGGTGCGTATTAGATACTAATTATCTCTTGCTATGGTTAAGGATAACCGGAACCTGAGAGTTCTTCATAAAGTTCTCAAAAGTGAGTGAAGTCTGCCAATCCGCAAGAGGCCGGTGTAGTGGACTTAGCCTCATACCCCTTACACTGAGGAGACCCGAGACCAGCAGTGGGACAGTTATGAGTTACTATGATGATAATGATGATGATGATGATGATGATGATGATGATATGTATTCTCTTTTGTGTAGCATTCTGTTCGCTGATATCTGCGGATTCACATCTCTCTCGGATCAATGCACTGCTGAGGAACTGGTGCGCCTCCTGAACGAACTCTTCGCTAGGTATGTAATATCATCACGATTATAACCAATCTCTGTTATGCTCTATATTGTGTTTGTATTTCTTTAGTACGCTTTATAGCGCAAACCGCTTGACTTATTTTAATATATTATGAGGTACGATATAATTAATTCTTTGATCTTTTAGCTATTCAGTGGTATAATTTAATTTTGGATAGACACGATAGATTCGAAACTACAACACCAAACTGTATCCCCCGATTTTGTCCCCGTATGACAGCCAGTTTAAAAAATGTTGGAGGCTATCAATTATTGTCATCGATTTTAATAATAATCGTTACAAATTTTAATAATAACAACTACATAACTCAAATTTGCAACTTATAATTATGTTCCAGTGAATAATTTATTAAGTTGTTTATCACAAGAACAATGTTAGCTTAGTATTTATTATTCTGTTAACCGACGCCCGAGCGTTCTCCGAATCTATCTTCGAAGATGTAACTATTATTATATACCTATTTTTCATAATATACCTAATTATTGTGGTTGAATCTACAAATTTTTTATAAACATTTTCTAAATATTCTTCAGGTTTTCTGGTCATTCATCTTCGATCTTAATTAAATACCTGAACCATAGCTTTAGAAATTTGTATTTGATATTTGTTGTAGGTAGGTACTTATAACAACTACGAATCGGTTTTCTGGCAAATATTCACCTATAAGTTTCTACAGACTTATATCAAAAGCCTTAATTATAAAATAAGCTTATAACGTTTAGCAATTGTATGAAACTGCTGTTAATAAAATTTGAATTTCCGAACCAATGAAATACGCAGGTACCTACAACCTATATTTCAACAAACGGAATATCAGTCTCAAATTAGCGTTTCGAATTCCGTGTGTGCCTGATGCAATAAACGAACGCGGTTCAATCTACCGTAACCTCGTAACTGTATCAAAAGCCCTAGGGACTGCTAAAACTAGGTATCTACTGCGAACCAGAAATTATAGATTAATCTAATAGAGGCGATTGAACTAGTCGACCGTATGATGTTATAAAGCATCAATACCGTTCATTGCATTTCAGTAATTAATCCCAATTTACAATTCAAATGAATACACAATTTCACAATTATTCCACTGAATATTTTGCAGGCTGTTATTTTAATTATGTTTGGTTTGTAATCATCTCTGTGCCGAAATTGTTTATGTAAGAAATTGACCAGTGACCGTGTAATATGATAATGACGATGTGTAGAGGTGTTTTTTAACGAATTATGATCTTAATTAATAGAAGACTAGGCAGTCGTTGGTGCAGCATAATTTTATTTCTTATAGTATGGTTGATTCCATAGTTTATACTATCAGGTATCCCTTAATATTGTTTATCACAATGGACAACTTTAGGTATGATATCGCTTCCAAATTTCTATAGATACCGAATCTAAGTTGTGGTTTTAAAAAATACTCGATCGCTCTAAAATACATCACCTTTTTTATTAAAATTAGCCCTGCCGTTCAGGAGTTCAGTAACAAACATTCGAATCAACGATGAATGAGAAGCCCTTCATACCCCAAAAAGTTATTGGATTTCTACTAATATAAAAACTGATTCTAATAGGGACCGGTTATGATTTCGGTACTTTATTAAGCTGTAAAAATGGTTTCATTGCTCTACAATCAAACGAAGGAATTTAATAAACTCTAGGTTTTTATGCTTTAAAGCGTGTCGAATCTTTCATAACAATATTTATCTCTGGTTTTTATGCCCTTTACCAGTAAATTTGATTTTACTACAGGGTGTGAATGATAAAGATATTGGTATAAAAGGAGCTTTATACACCCTTTGAAACTCTACGACGTTAGGTACTCAATAACATGGTTATTTAATACTCAACCCTTTCTTACCTCACATATAAAAAATTGCAGTATCGAATATAAAGAACCTATTCAAATAACGTTATGCAGTTTTATCTTCTCCAAGTGATAACGAATATAACAGTCGGCGTCATTATTATAAAAAAATTTTTCTTAAATCTACTTTAGCTGAATTTTCCCTACATATCGACAGAGAGGAATAAACGAAGCCTGATAAACCACTAAAAAATACACGATAATTTTAACCCTTCACCACGCTTCGGTTCGCTTTATATTTGCCAAAGACTTTTTAATTTTCTTAAAATACCCGTTAACTATAATCTTATTATTATAATATTGGTGCAGATTCGATCGGCTAGCGGCTGAACACCACTGCCTGCGCATCAAACTCCTCGGCGACTGCTACTACTGCGTGTCGGGACTGCCAGAGGCTCGGGATGACCATGCCAAGTGCTGCGTTGAGATGGGTCTCGACATGATTGATGCTATTGCGTAAGTATCTTAATGTATCATCAAAATATGTTATCTAAATGCTAAATTTAATAACAATAAAAACTTTATTTTAAAGCAACACACGGTCCGCACTAGGCAGCTAGGCTACAGCAGGCAAACGAATTTAATTAAATATCAACTAAAAATTTTAAATCTCTACCATTTTCTGAAGTTTTCACTGTGTCGTAAAATGTCACTTACTTACCTACTGAAGTTGAAAATCTAAAAAAAAAGTTTATTGAACGATACTGATCTTTCAAAAGAAAACAAGAAAGTATTTTAGTCATATTTTAAGTATGAAGAAGTATTTTAAGTGGTTACAAAATATCTAGGTACATTATTTCTTCATAGCCTGGTCCGTGAAGTGATGGCGGTGAATGTCAACATGCGCGTGGGCATCCACACTGGGCGCGTCCACTGCGTGGTGCTGGGCCTGCGGAAGTGGCAGTTTGATGTGTGGTCCAATGACGTCACGCTTGCTAACTACATGGAGAGCGGTGGCGTGGCTGGGTAAGATACATTAATTTAAATAATAATCAATGCTCAAGGAAGGGCCTAATGGAGAGACGAAGAACGGAAGAATGGGGAAAGATTTATTTATTTGCAGCTTCGATAATGGCAACACACGTTATTAAATATCAACTTAAACAGTGACCCATTATTACATAGCTTCAGTGCTTTATTTGCGACAACATATCAGTGCTATTTGATTCTGTCGGCGGCAATTAACGCGTGTTCCTATTATAATTCACTATGCTTGTATTTGCAGCAAATAAGCTTGTAACCACTTTGTTGCTGACAGGTGTCAGGTGACAGTCAGCTCGCATAATATCTGCTTGATGTGCCCGAAACTTTATGACCAATTCTTTGTTTAGCCGAGTTCACATCACAAAGGAGACCCTGGACTGCCTCGGTGGAGAATACAAAGTGGAACCAGGCAACGGTGGCCAGCGCAACGCCTACCTCAAGGACCACAACATTGATACCTACCTCATCGTACCTGATGACACAAGTCGAGTGGTGAGTAAAAATTATTATGCAAAATTTTGGAACAATATGATGTAGTAATTACATGTCAGTAACGTAACATAATTTATTTAGAATTTCAGACGTTAATGTCGCCTTTGTGAAAGCAAAATTAATCAGTGGCATGTAGGCCGTAAACTCATTACAACGCAAAACAAAAGGTGCCGAGACTCAACTCGAACTTTTTAGTTCAAGGTCAATTAGGCACTAACTTAACCATTAAGGTCAATCCAGCTTCCAGAGATTTTTCTTTCATGGCCATACTATTTTATTTCATAAACTTATACCTCCTGTTAATAAAAATGTGGGTACCTACTTGCAATCGGGACAAATTCAATTCTAGGGCCTATCCTATGTGCTATTTATTTCTCGACGCGATCTGATGGTCTATCTGATCTGATCTGATAATCGATGGTCTATCTGTGTGCCAAGTTTCATCTTAATCCCTATCATGTTAACGCGTGAAGTCAACATTTATGTATTAAAATGGACTCGTAGGATAGTGTAGTACTCGTAGAAATTTCTAGATAACAACAGCCATTTTTCTTTTGAAATCAGGATAAGAAACCTCAGCACTCATTCTCTCTCAATGGGAATATTTCGAAGGAGATGCGTGTAATGGGCCATGGCTCTCAACACGGCAAGCACACGCCTGGGTAAGTTGATAAATCATCAAAAATTTAGCAACATTTATGAGGTGTACACGATAAATTTTAGTAATTACAGAACTCATAGTTTGCTAGCAAGGTTTTACTTTCGTTTATATAAATACGATTCGATGTTAATACTCTACGTAAACTTTCTATATACTCTATATAGGTACACCATCTCAGGTGTGGTCAAAATAATTTATTACTTACCTTGAAGGACCAATCTCGCTTTCGAATTATTTATCAGTCTTTAAACTTTGTCCCACAAAAAACATTCCGATTCTTTTATATTAAATTACGTGTAGAGCCGAGTCAAGACGGCAGGTCTACAGGAAAGTTTTAAAGTTAACGAATTCAATTAGAAAATGCAACATTCCATTACGGAGTTTACGTATCACTGCTAGAACTTCGTTCCGACTGAGTTGAACGTTTGTTTGCCGCCATTTAAAAATGCAGCTTTCTCGCGATTGCTTTTTTAACCGGCAAAATTTTATCTTCTACATAGACACATGTATGTAGTAAAAGATAAACTACGTACAAACCGTATACCTATTCAATTTTATGCTCTGTTCAGAATGTTACACGAGTGGTAGCACTTTGTATTAGTTTACGTTACTATGATTGCCATTATGTGTGCTGTCTTGCCAGAGACCTTATATCTTTCTCATGTTGTAAAGGTGAAGTTTATTAATGATCCTTGTATTCTCTGAGTGTAGGTACAGCCATAAAGATATTACAAGTGGATAAATGTTGCATTGCTCTATATTCTTTCTTATTCTGCCTCTGCAAGACGCTAACCACTTAACGCTTACCTACACATAATGCCACTCTTCTTTATTACCGTTTATTATAAGAAAATGCATGATATTTGTATTCCTCAGCCGAGTTGGAGGCGACACGAATAATGAGACTAAAAAGCCGGAAGATGAGGTGAACGAGTACTTGATGAAGGCAATTGATGCTCGGTCCATCGACCGTCTCCGAGCAGAACACTGTCGACCGTTCACACTCACATTCCGCGATGTCAAACTCGAATTCAAGGTAAGTTAAAAAAAATAAGTGCTTGTAATTAAATTTATTAAATGTATTTGGATATATAATTTTTCAAGAGGAACCATAGCCTCACTCATCCTTGTTTGTTCTGTTCCTTAAATTTTTTTTTGTTTGTACCTTTAAAAAAGTATACCATTGCGTACCTGTAAACTATTAAAAAGACTGAAAAAATGGTTATTCCGGTTCCAAAATGGGATTAAAAGTAGGAACACTTAAATGTCGTAAAAATACACGGAAGTAAACAGATACATTCTTTGCTCTGTGTAAAAATACATGGGACACAATTATGTTTACTAGTAAAAAACTTATGTACCAAATTGAATAGTAAGTTTACTATTCGATAAGGTAAATGTTTCGTTAATGGCGATGGTAAAACCGAAAATAAGCACAAACAGCCAACGGCTGAATCCTATATACCTATCTACTGTATTTCCAGATACGGTATTGGAGTTTCCACTGCGATAATTGGAAGCAAACATTGCCCCAAAGTATCTCAGTTCTACGTAGAAACAATATTGAAAATAAATGAATACTCAGATCTGTATATTCAGTGTACTACGTTAATTTATTTACATACTGAAAACGACAATATTACAGTTACAAACTAATTTAATTTGGTTGTACACGAGTATTTATTATATTTATCTAGCAAAAAGAGTCAGTAGCAAAACGTTTTAATATTAAAGAAAGTCTTTAAAAAGTATCATGAAGTACAACACAAAAGGACTAAGGATATATCCAGTCCGAGAAAAGAATGAGAAAAGAATGAAGAATTTAAATTTCATTCATCTTTCTGTGAATCGAACCCAGGAGACTTTGAACAGCGGTTCGCCATGGTAATCATCACGCCATAAGATTATCTGTGGATTATCATAATCACCATCCATGTGTGTTTATCTGATGCATTATAAGAATTTAATATTGCTTAACGATTTTTTTAGTTAAATAAGTCAGCTTCCTATTAAAAATGTATCTGTCAGCTAAACCTCTTGCTTGCTGCCTTAAGAGCCCAATCTTGATATTGGAAATTGATGATATCTCACTAAAGGGCCTTTAACTACCTTTATCTATCTTGGCATGACGTTATATACTATCTACAAGCAAATGTTTTATATTATTCCAATCGCATTACCTACTTGCATTTTATGTATTTCTTTGAAAAGCAAATTCAATGACTGTGGACATCAATAAATAACTTAGTAGGTATCTACATCATCTAATTATAAAAATTGTCTTACTAAACACAGGATTTCGTTTACATTCGAATAAAGTTATTACATATTACATTAAATTATGGAGTACTATAGAATACTTCAAATACACAATGTTTGAATAAGATTCGTGTTAACCCAAGATAAATTATTCAGGGTTCGAGTACATAAATACCTTTTCGAAATGGCTACGGATCAACCCATTACTTATTTGAAAGGGTTTTTATGCATAAAACCCTAATACGTGCTCAATATCATATTCTTACCCTCCTATGTGTCCACAAGCATAGCTTCAAAATCATTACGTCGATATAGGTTCAAAAGTATTTATTATTCAACGTCACGAATAACTGTTTGAGGAAGAAATTGGATTTTGACGGAGCGCTAAAAGTTGTCGAGTAAATTTCGGCCCCTTCATTTTTATACAAAGGCAGTAGGTACTTTATTTAAAAAGGTTTAGGTAGAAATTTCATCATAAAAACTTTGAATTAATTAAGCGTAGCTTAAGTATCCCGCAAGCGTTAGGTAAGATAATAGCACCGTTGTAATCACTGTGTATTTTATTAGCAAGAATGACAAAATTAACGAAAGAAATTTGTTTAAAAAATGAACACCTATACTTATCTTGAAAATAATATATTAATTATCCTGTGCAGTGTTGAATTTTCGATTTCAGTTCGTTTGTAGTAGATTGTTCAAGGTATATCGTCAATTTTACTAACGGTACCTACTCAAGATGATAGAAGTTGCTGCTACCCACTTCCATCTAGCGGCATTACATTGATGTCTTTTATCCCATTGCAACGATTCCCCAAAGTTACCTTATTGTTCGAGTTCAAATGTGTAGTATAATTTTGGCAGAATCCTAGTTACTGTTCTGCGGAACCCCGATTTTCCCACTCAGGGAATCCCAGCCTTAAATCGTTATTTTTCTATTTCAGTACACCTGTGAAAGGGATCGCATGCTCAAGATTTACTTTATCTGCACGCTGTTCCTTTACTTGGCCATCAATCTCGTACAAATGGTCGTTTTCGGACTGTAAGTTCCTAGCCATAATTTATTGATACAAATGACTAATAAAAAATAATGTGTAAGAAAATTGCTCACATCAAGATTATCTATGCAAATAACCTAAATTACTAAAATATTGTAGCCATTCAGTCTATAGCAAAAGTCAAACTGTAGTATTACTCCTTTAAAATTTAACTGAGTTAAAAAAAATATTGAGTAAAGAAGTTTAACATAATTAAAAACAAAATCAAAGTTTGAAAAAGACGCATGTAGGTACAAAAAACAATCTTATTAATTATGAAGGAGTATGACCTGACCTACCAGGTAAACTTAAAGTAACTGAAAGTGTTTTATATTAATTTATTTAAAACTTCTTCCCACACAGCTCCTACGTAAATCTTGCGACAATAACAGTTTGCGCCGTCGTAGTACTGGTGGTCACCTACATCGTTCTCTGCAACGAATTGAACGTAAGTTATAATCTGTTGTAATGAATAGAACACAAATCCGACTGCTATAATGGGAATTGGTGTATATTAAAAATATATATTATGTAGATACTTGCCCTAATAGGCTATAGCCTAACCCTCCTTTTTGCAATTGGGTAATTTTACATATTTGATATTTTTAGATCCTTTATAACATATTTTTTTAACGTAGGTACTCGCAGTTACGTAGTAGTTAATAAGTCATTCAGTAGATAATAATGTAAATTAATAAAAAATATCTTATGATTCGAATAAAACTGAACCCAACTGGGGAGAGAAATTTAAATATTTATGATCTCATGAATTTACAGTATCTAGCAAATTCCAAACTACGCGAAACTATGTACATTAGATAAATAGTTTTATTTAAGTTTCTTGTTACCTTTAGAACATCCCTCCACGGATCCACCGGCTCTCTCAGCGAATACACAACAACCGGAAACTTGCCCAACTGATGTCTTCCATCGTGATCGTCGCTATCGCCTTACAAGTGGAAATTATAATGGTGACTACATTTTTAGCTACAACTTTTTTTTTCTTATGTAAATTACAAATTCAAATACAAAATCATTTATTCAATAGGTATCAAAGATGCACGTAATTTTTTGAATCTACCTACTCCCACTTCGTAAGGTGCTTTGACAAGCGAGCAGACAGTGCCACCAATCCCTGCAGTCAATTACATTCGCGATAAATCTCGAAGTAGGACTGTAGATGAGACTGTTAATAGGTTAGAAGGTCGTTAATTGATTGGTGTTATTGAGAACGTTAGTAGTTGTTAACTAGTTCGTAAGGGGACTGCGGAAGTTGGGACTGTTAATGAAGGTTCGTTCGTTAATAAATATTAGCAAACCAATTGGTAATAAAATTAGGGGTAAAGACGAAATAAGTATTACACAAATGAAGCAACTGATCGTAAGCAATCGCTATAGCCTGTATACAAACAAACTTGTAAAGTTTCTCGTAAACTGTCAAACTTATATTATAGCAAATACATCTTCAATCAAACTTTTCATGCAAACGTGTTTGTCAATTTGTAGCCCTAAACTATCAAACTTACTTTTCAAACACGTATCTAATATTTGATAAGCCGTTTGATCGCCTAGAGCTACGCAGGTTTAAGTGTTTGATACATTTTACGTGCTTGATCAAGATTTTTGCAATAGTACCTATCTAATTATTAAAAAAAAAACATTTCTCTATGACCTTCATTTGTATTAATTACCTCGTATGATTTAGGGAATCTACATTTACTCTGGACGCCCGACGGTGACCATCGGTCGATTGGGGAGTGGACCTTGCCCGCTTGATGTCCACGAGGTATTTATAATAATAAATTAATACAACCTTAATAACTAGATACATTTTAGTGTTGAACTGACTACCTACAAAAACAACATCACAGTAACAGAACAAGTTGGATTGCCTGTGCTTTGAAGATAAAACTATTCCTTTGAAATATTATCGTTATTAAGTAACTTAAGAACGTTTGACATTCAGGTTTCAGGTTGACTATAAAACACTCACCTACACACCTAACATGCACCTATTAAATAGGACCTTATAATATGAATGTTAATAATAATAATTATTTTTTCGCAGTACTACCTCCACCTAACTATACTGCTGATGATCATGTGCGCCGTACACCAGATCCTCATCACAGTTCTGAAGACCTTGTACCTGTTGTCCATTTGCGCTGCATACGTCGGAGTTATCACGCACCAGTACTTAAATCACCAGATCCCCACCTACAGTACCAAGTTAGTCTCGAACCTTAGTATTAAGTCTAAAATATAGAATTGATGTAGGTACTTATAATAATGCTGCTTTCTTTCTTTATAGATAATACATTATAGATGCAGCTGTTGAAATATAAATATCATTGGCTTTGGGCATTACAGTAGCAGAATAGTAGAAATGTTTGTTGCGTTAAAAATTGACAATATAAAATGTACAAATTAACAAAAACTTCCAGGTCAAAATGCGAAACCGATTGGAATCAGCATTGGATGAATGTGGTAGTCGCGGTTGGCGCCACCATCGCCCTCATCCTCCACTCGCAACAAACAGAAAGCACATACCGACTGGACTTCATCTGGAAACTGCAGGCTAACGGTACGTCTCATATCCTACATCTACAGATAATAAACGTAATAATAATAAAGTTACATCACACCCTTATTTTATTTTACGTAACCAATAAAATGAAAGCAACTGTTTTTGAAATTGAATTGGTAACAAGTAAGTCATTAAGAGAAATATAAATCCCGACTGCTAAATCTTTTGGAGAGTACAACGACACCTCATGTTGAAATGGACATATAAACGTTCTAAAAATAATACCTTAATGTGTGTAGGCGAATAAAAAAATGTATTAATTTGTTCATAAAGTAAGCAATAAACTATGATACAGATGAGAAGGAGGAAATGGAACACCTGGAGGCCTACAACCGCAAGCTGCTGGCCAACATCCTCCCGGAACACGTCGCACAGCACTTCCTCAACAGCGACAAGAACATCGATGTATGTACAATCATTTTACTATGCGACAGTTCTTAACTACTATTTTAATAAAGTATCAAACATAATAGATTTCAACCTTATAAACCAATGCGTTCGTCAGCCATGCGTTGCCAAGTGTAATGGGAAAGTAAATTACTTTAACATGGAATTACATGATTTACCTACACTTGTAGTACGAATTTGAACGAAATTGTGGAAATTACACGCTTTTAATAGCAAGGAACAAACATTTTGTTATATTGTCACGTGCCATTTCCGAATTCTTAAAGGAGCTGTACCACGAGCAATGCGAATCAGTGTGCGTGATGTTCGCTTCGATTCCGAACTTCTCCGAATTCTATGTGGAACTGGAGGGTAACAACGAAGGTGTGGAGTGTCTCCGCCTCCTCAACGAAATCATTGCTGACTTCGATGAAATCCTCGCTGAAGAACAGTTCAAATACATCGAGAAAATCAAGAGCACTGGAGCCACGTATATGGCTGCTTCTGGTAAGTATTTACAAATCACACCTCTATGGTTCTGATGTAGATTATTGCCTACTTAGGACTAGCCTCTGCCTCAATATTTTACCCATAACGGTTAAATTAGTTGCCTAGCAACTGTCAAAATGAGAGTCATTACCATCTATAGTTAACGCTGTAATTACGATAAGCGATTAATGTGACTGATTAACAAACAATACCTACACAGCCGGAACCAATTAATTTCGTTGCATAACCACTTTTATACACGAGTTTCATACAAACTGTTGCAATAAAGATAATTTGAAAGTGGTAAAATTGGGAAAAAATTGCATGAGTATGTAAGTGCCATATTTGCGAAGAAGAATTTTCGGAATATGGCATGAAAAATATTTGAGAATTAACTCAAGAAATCCCGTCATAATAATCTAAGCACATGAAATAGTAAACTTAGACACAACATTCAATAAACCGCGTTTTAATTTGGCAGGACTTACCGTGGCTACAAGAGATCTTCGTGGCTACCGTCACGTGACCGCTATGGCGGACTACGCACTGCGCCTGCGCGACCAACTGCAATACGTCAACGAGCACTCCTTCAACAGCTTCCGCATTAGAATTGGTAAGATTTTGGTTACTGAGAGCTATGCGAGTAACAGCGAATGTCCATTTTGAAATTATGAAATTACTGAATTACCTACGAATTTCTTGTAATACATTGTCTTGTTCTCGCTTGCGCAATGTAAATTCGTTACAGGAAATAGTACATACCCGCAATGTTATGAGTAATTTTTTTAGTAGATTTTAATGATGTGCCTTATCGTTTTTCAAATCTGTTTTGGATAAAAAATGTTTTAATTTAAAAACAAGTACCTTTAAATTTACGGTTTTTTGTTAAAAGATTTAGTAAATCTTCACAATTTGAAAATACATACTTATACATAGATTGTTATGTATAAAATCTAAATCTGCTATGTGACTACGTTTTTTAAGAATAGTTTATGTCTGCTTACTGCGATAAGTAATATGATAAAATTGCGGCTTTATATTAATCGTTCTTGAGTCGATAACATTTGGTTACATCAAAATTCAAAATTCTGCATTGTTAGGAACGAATGGTTATTCCAACAGGCATCAACATCGGGCCAGTGGTGGCGGGCGTCATCGGCGCTCGCAAGCCCCAATACGACATCTGGGGCAATGCGGTCAATGTAGCCTCGCGAATGGACTCCACTGGACTCTTGGACCATATCCAGGTATCATTACACAATAAAACACAATACACTGGTCATTTCTATCACTGGCGTG
This sequence comes from Lerema accius, assembly GCA_001278395.1. Taxonomy (NCBI): domain Eukaryota; kingdom Metazoa; phylum Arthropoda; class Insecta; order Lepidoptera; family Hesperiidae; genus Lerema; species Lerema accius. The sequence goes on from LGAG01001242.1 coordinate 529,271, forward strand.
CGATTGTGGTACCACAATATCTGTGTGTCACTTAACACAATTGATGTCAAACAAATTTGAAACCAGCAGCGAATGCCATTAGTTCCGAATTTGCGAAGATTTTTCCAAAGCGATTTGTGGTTTTTGCATGCAAATTCGTGTTATTTAATTATGCAGCACGCGAATTTGGTTTTGTCTAGGTGACTCAAGAAGTGTATGAAATTCTGGCTGCCCGCGGCTACAGGCTGCGGTGCAGAGGAACTGTGGACGTTAAGGGCAAAGGAAACATGGTCACATACTTCCTCGATGGCATCGGTGAAACACAACTCAACAACGTTCGGGACCCGTACGCGGTTAGTTAACACTTCTATTACTTAGCTATAATTGTATCAGGTCAGCTTACGATTAGAACAAAGTGTAATACCGTCAGTATTCCAGAAGTGTGTGAAATATTATCAGAAGAGTGTAGCGTCTATTTTAAAAATGAATAATGGTTAATGAAGAATTTACTTAAAGTACTTTATGGGGTTACAGAACCCGCAACCTTCAACATCGTCAGCGGGTAACTTCGTAACAGTAGAGCCCGAGCCGATGGCTCCCCCGCGACAACTGGAGACCCTCTCGGAGGGACACACTGATGAGGACGCCGGACCCTCGCCGAGGGCCTCCATCCCACGAGGTAATATACTAATTACATATCGAGACGAAAATTACATAATTTCATTCAAAACTCTTCAAGAATATCGTTATAATGCTTCGATACCTACTTCAAAAAATATTTGGCTATGCGTCTAAAATGTTTACCGATGTTATGATGATGAGTTCACTAATTAATTTAATACGTTACATACTTTACAGAGAACCAAAACGACACGTTTCCTCCCAAGATTGGAAACTCAACGTCGCGTGAAAGCCTCGCAAGTGCAGTTCGAGCTCGAGTGCTGAAGCGGCGCTTAGAACGACCTCACTCATTCGCTGACATTGACCGTGAGACACTCACTAACCTCGTCAATAAGGCGTACTCGATGGAATTCAGCAATGCTTTCTACATGGAAGCCAACGAGGAACCGACGCACGCAGCCAATCAACCCGTTTCGGAGACCAGGAGTAGTGAATCGTCTTTCGAAGGATTCCTGTCAGAGGCGACGCCACGACGCAGCGTCAGCCTCATGGATTTCATCTTCCGCCGCAAACGACACAACACTCCCGTCAACATCATCGAAAACCCAATGAATGCAGTCTAATCACCATTAACATTCCTTGATTCAATTCAGTTGTAGTATAGTGTCAATATTATTATGTTCCTTCGTGTATCTCGTAACACGAAGTTCTTAATACTCTTACCCTTATAACATTTCTCTGTGAATTTTGTGTGATTGGTGATAATGATCGCGAAAATTCCGTTTTCTATATACCCGGATTTGACTTACCTGGATTTGACAATTACTGGATTAGACTTTTATTAACCGGATTTTACACTTTTTACCCGGATGTGACAATTTTACTTGGATTTGACTATCTTTTCCCAGATCTGACTCATAGACTATATCGAAATCGGTGCCAAATCTATTAGCGTCATAATATGTTTAGTATAGAAAAGCGTAAAGAAGGTTGTCATCACGTCAGCGCAGTTTATGAAGTAGATGCTCACCTCATCCAATAGTAGAGAAGTATTAGGGCATGAGAATATCTTGTTTTGAATTATTCTTCACTGTATTTGATGAGGTGGTTTCAATGATTTATTGGAAAACATTTGACGGTAATACCAACGGAGGATACAAATTCTTCGGCTTATTGACAATAGAAATTATAATGTAAACTTTACGTTAAAAATCCTCGATATTGAAATGTGTGGAGTGAATCACAATTTAGATCTGTATGGTTGATGATTAATGGAAATTGTGCTATTGACTCAAATGTTTAAAATAATGCAGCAATGCCACCTTTGAATATTTAACTGAGGCAATTGTCTCATCTAATAGTAATCCTCTAAAGCCTAATGGATAAATAAACGAAGCAGAAAAAATAAACTATAGAAGTTAAGGTAAATAAATTGAAACGGATGATTATAGATAGACAGGGATTAAACGTGGACAGGATGCATCCTAGTGTTGGTATTGTGCTATAATACTGATGGTAAATGGCAGATTAATGACAGCAGGAATCGCCTAAACAGAATGTCGAATTTATTGATATTATAGTAAAAATCATGAGGATGGATTACATCGAGGTTGTGACATTCGCATACGACGCGGGGAAACGTAGGTACACTTTACTGTGGGAAACAAGCGTAAAATTGTCAATTGGTAAGAATGCGAAAGTACTGATAAATTATCTTTAATATTTAGATTTAGCATCTAGGTTTCATCAAATTATCATGTTCTTAGTACATATACTCATATATTCCATTAATATTTAATATTATTGTGCTTAAAAAGGATTTACGCATAAACCTAAAACGACGAATAACAAACGTAATTTATCAAAGATTTGTCACGTTGTATTTTGTAGAAATTTTTAAAAGTTGTCAACTTAAGAAATTTAAAATTAACTCAACAGTAGACTTACTGATTTGAGTACAGGGTCGTAGGAAATTCTAATCAACCTTACGAAGGAAAGTAATAAACCTAGATGAAGGTTATAAAACATGTTAGATGATAATACGAATTTATCAGGGTCTACACATTTCGACGGATTATCATATTTCGTAGCGCTTTTTTTTGAAGGGGAAATTGTTGAGAGATGCCATAACTAGAGGTTGCGGATTACTTGGGATTCCTACCTACTCATTAAAAAAGTCTTGACTGTCATGACGAACATGGGGATGCTCTAGTGTCCGTGAACACACTCGTACCTTCTCTGCGTCAAACTTTGTGGGCTCATTTCTCCGTCAGCCTTTAGGCCTTCGTTATTGAGTGTTATTGAAATTATTATGGAGCCTTCCCTGCCTTTCGACCAGGATACGCCCTCTCGATCTATTGGCGTTTGTATGCCTTACCAATATACTTTCGCAGAATGAGACCAATCATTCCTCGCATTTTGCTGTGTGTCATCCTGGTTCCTTCATCCCCGTAACCTCACCGAAAGAGATATGGTCATACCACTTTGTAATTAACGATCATCTCTTTCTCTCACTTTGATAGAAACTTAAAAAGAAAATTATAACATATCCAGATGTATGCGCATTATCCCGATATTTTTTTGCTTATTGAGAGCGTTTGAACTTTGTTCATAGAGCGTTAGGTATCTTGTTATGATAGTGATACCTTTAAAGCAACGTGACAATCAAAACTTAATATTACCACCACTTATTATAATTAAGTACCTACCGTAAGTGTGTTATTAAGCAACTTTACTATTTTAAGCGATTTATGTTTTCAAATATGAACCGTGAATGAATGTAAATTAAACGCAACGTTAAAACCCGTAAGCAATCCTGTAAAAGGAAGTAGATACATACGCCTAGTCTGATTACCCTACTAATTTAATATGAAAAACTAAACGAGCTTATAATAAAATACAACTTCTTCGCATTATATTGTATGTACCTACTGCGTATATTTGCCTGCCTGTTATCTATTTGTATGAATTTTACGGAATTCTAATCATAACTACTATTACTATCGTACTGCTGGGTTGGAGTCACTTGGATGAATCAAATTCGTTACGGTCAATATTATAGTTTTGACATTCTGAAAATGCTATTAAGATGGTAAAGACAGAACTGGCTATTGCGTTGGGAAATCAGCTTTTTTTGGAACGATTGAATGATTGGAATGATTTGGATTTGCCCGTAGCATAGTTTAACTACTGCCGAACAGTACGATATAGGTAGAACTTGTTTCAATTTGAGATCCTGCCTCTAGCACAAAATAATAAAAGGATATCCTCAGACATGTGAGGCGATGTCAAAATTATCGAATCAACTTATAAATAAAATATTGCTCACACTAAAATATTTCCGAGAATTAAATCGCTTATCAAAATAATACTTATTAGTTACTCGTAGGTTATATTCATAATGGATTTATGTGACAAGGTCATATTTATGTACTCCGAGTACAGGAGCTCTGCCAAAGGAACAATCTCATTGTTAGCTGTTAATTACTGTTAGCTTAGTTTTAATTATTCTGGTACGCATTTGCGAAAAACCAGCTATTATGTAGATTGATATTATCAGATATTGTCGTCGCAAATATTAATAGTTATATAGTTATCTACATACAGAATTAATCGCACGAAAATTTTAATTACACCTAACAGTGTACCTATTATCTATTATCTATCTTCAAGCTCGATTGCATTTAAACTCTTCTTTCAAGTTACAACTGTAATATGAAAAAAGTTGCTATAGGTGTTCACAATTTATCTTATTTTATCGAAATTCCCATTTAAAAAGTCACTAATATTGGGAATATCCTTTATTTTTTCAGTAATCCCCACCGGTAAATAGCATAGTGGGATCGAAAATCCCTATGATTAGTATCAGGCCTTTCAAAAGTTATTTTAATCCTAATTACTATCAAACAAGGAAATTAAAGTTTATTTTTTAAAACTTTTGGAAAATTATAATTATTACAAATAATCCTAATACACCTAATTTTTAAAGTGTTGAGTTCTATATGGTAATTTCATGAATATCACAATCAGTAAATTAAATATCTAGATATTAATCAAGTATACAACTATTGCTATCGGAGTTATTACGAACACAAATTTTATCTTAATCCATAGCAGAAGTTACACGATCAATTTTACGGGTATACACGTAATATTATAATCAAATAGTAGCCAAATAGTTAACTAGTAGATACGAACATTAATTATATTATTAGTATATACACATGGTATACGATATTAGTTAACATAATTATAATCTACACCTTAAGGTACCTACCTAAATCCTGTTATCATTTCGCTATACTTTGTAATCTTAATATCAACATGATGATGGATAAGTTAAAAAAAAATATTCCATGACTTTCAAAATAAATTACGTTAAAATATTACATTTTTTACCTCGTTTGATCATAAGTCTTAAGACAAAGTAATAGTAAAATATTTTCGTGACTACATAATATTAATTATTGTTTTACGTAATTAGAATCAATCCTGGCAATAATATTTAAATATAAATCACTCAAAATGGGCACTCTTATTTTTAATGGAGGTCTACAATTTTTTCTAATGATAATGGCTTGCTGGAGAGAACCCAGGTTCTGGTACCTAAGACAAACAAAGGTAAAAAAGAAACTAAAACTAAACTAAACTAAAGTTCAGTCGCACACAAATCTTTAGATGGTGCCATATTCAAAGAGAATTAAAAAAGTGATTGATGTTTATATTTTTCTTTTACTTGAAATAATCCAAATAAAAAATAAGCAAGTTAAAAATGGAATGAATCACTTTATTCTTAAATTGTTAATAAAAAGTTGTCTCAAGACTTATGATCATACGAGGTATGTTATCCATACTTAGCGGTAGTATAATTTTATGTTTTTTATTACTTTATTCGAACAAAAAACGTTCAATTGTATCCCGTCAACTAGAGCCAAAGATTCCATAATGCCGGTCGATAAGTTACTTTTTACAAACACCTAGATGATCTTATTTATTTCATATAAAACAGGTACCTACCTAGTTATTATTTAAAAACAGTAAGATTTCAAACGACTAGATCACAATCAAAATCAAACGTAGATCACTTCAATTTAATTAATAAGATTAACTTCAGGGATTAAAATGGTAGGCTACCAAACCAGAGTATTATCGATTTCCCAATCTGTTAGAATGAAAAAAAAACAAAATAGTATGCCTATAGATAGATAAATTAATAGAAAAATATAATAATATTGCTTACTTTGTATTGATGTCTAGTATTCTTCGTGCATACATTAACCAAATTAATTTAAATCTAATGTATTATCTTGTAGGAGATATTTATTCAGTAATCAGTATATTGATGTTATTACAATCTAATTGTTCCTTACTATAGTAGAACTATTTTGTAGGTTTAGAATGATAAAGACGATATAATTAAGTAATGTCCTAATTTCTAGGTACCCAAATATCTATATTTTCTTCTAATATACACATTTCTTCTAAATTGTCCGTCGCATAAAACTTTGACGAAATTACAACACAGCCACGACTCGGCAAAAATCTGGTAAAGTAGCTATAGACGGTGGACGGCGCGACTTTTATACCACCTTATACCTTTGTTGAACAAATATCGCCTTATAGTCATATCGCATAAAACTAATTTGACTTCGACTTTACAGAATTTACAGCAGAAAATATTGCCCGAATTTGTGGAAATATGTCGGATGCAATGAATAGAAAATCCGAGTACGACATACCTACATTTAAAATCATATTTAATCATCTTCTCTTAGATTAAGTGGACCACAAGTTCATATCTGAGAGAAATGTTGTTTGCTATCTTATTTCGAAACTCTTGCAAGATTATTATTAAGATACTTATCGATATACATTTGTTTTCTAAAAAAGAAAACTAATAAAATGACGATTGTTTTATTATTATCATTTTCTGTTGTAAAATATATTTGTATTATAAAAAGTCATCAAATTAGTTCCATGCGTTGCCACGGGCAAAAATAGCTTGAGCCGGCTATTTATGACTCTATATTGATTATTTATGAGTCCTTCTATAAATCTATCGATCTTTTCGTTTCCCTAAATGCCTTCCCTTAATATTAAATTATTGTTACTTCTTAGAATAAACAGTTTACTCGTTGAAATTAGAAAAACACAATATTTATTGTTCTTATAATAGGCATTGATACGCATTAATTCTACATAGCTTCTGTGCGCTTTTGCTAAAGCTCGATGTCGTGGAACCACTCGTATTATAAATATTTATTTTACACAAAAAATTGTGATTTTATTTAATACAAAATTATTGTATTAATATGTTGCAACTGGACATTTATTTCGGTATTCTTTTTAAGAAATCCAATATATTTTTTGATACTCTATACCTACAAAATTTTTGTGCCGTTCGTTTTACACGCAAGATCAAAACACAATATTATTACTCTGTATTTTTAAAGTTACCGTTTCTTTACGTACTGTTTTGAAAATACAATCTGAAATCGGCCAGGTTTACTATCTACAAAATTACAATGACAGTCTGAAAAATATCCACTGGTACAGATTTTTTGATTTAAAACTTTACAGTGTTTTATGTATCTTTTACTGTTTTCTGTATCTTTTGCTTATGTACCGAATAACCTTACCATCCCTTTAATTATGTTCCTACCCGGATATCAAACTAATGCTTATCAACGTATTGCTACCGTCAAGTTAGCCTTGATGAAACAGATAAGGAAACTTACTTCTGTAGCCCTCTTTTAAACATAGCGCACCTCGAAGTACCTCAACTACGAACCTGGCCGGAAATCCTAAAATTTAAAAACATCTGTTTTTCTAGATACTTTCCTGTTATTTTGCATTTGCGCTAAAAGAGACATCTTGTTATTTTCAGATAATTTTGTTGTCACCCAGAAAATTATGTATTTTATGGCACTATTCACTAATTGACTTTATTTTAACAGAGTTGTATTTATTATGCTGTTTCTATGAGTCAAGAGCATGTCTAATATTTTCTTTAGCTCTATCTGTTTGTACCAGTGAATCTCATGTAGGTGGTTAGTTACTTAAACCCAACCAAGAAAGCTGGAATAAGAAACAGGATTATGTAGTCATGTTTGTAAACCTACTAAACGTTTTGAAATCAGTAGATACAACACGTTTCTTACTTGAATTAATTTTATCAGAATATTAACTACTCTGTTACTATAAAGTCAAGATGAAGTTTTAAAAAGATCTGCATAAGATTTTCTTTTTTATAATTCAATTACCTCGCATTATATATAGTTATTACTATTGCTGGTTATAATGTTGGATAAACGCAATTAATTACTTTAAGTTAGTGTTATTTTTTTTACTTCTTAATTTTAATATTGATGTCTCTTCATAGTAAGATAAGATGCTTTTGCTTACGCTGGCTAATGTTGGTGAAATATCTAATAATATTATAACTGTTAGAAAAAATACCATTTTGTCTAGATAAATATTATTGTGACCAACATTTAATCTTAGTAGATAAGTAGAAAATACCATTATAAAGGCCTAAAATATTTATTTGAATTTAATTCCGTCTTACAGCACAATATGGTTTAACTATTGATTACCTACAGTGTATTACATTACATCGGTGTTGAAGCACTTGAAACTGTAACTAATTTACCCTAGGCCATAGATAAGAGTAGGTATACTAACGTACTAGGGCGCACCACGCAGCCAAACAAACATTACAAGTATACTTATTCCTTACATATTTTGCCTGCCGCCTATCTTTTGGTGCGGGCCTAGGGTTTAATTAGTTATAGGTTAGAGTCACACCTAACGTTATAATTATTTCTCTCAGATACGACCGATTTCTACGTATCTCCCTACTAAATTAAATTCATACATAATTATCGTAACAATGACCTATGTTTGGGACGTAAAATATTACTTAGGTACTACCATCTCTTAAAGTCGGTATTGTTGACGGAAGCTTAGAGCAGCAATAACTCTGAGGTGCTATTTCGTATTGAAATGTCAGAACGATGGTGCAGCCGTATTTCCATAATAATACGGTGGTATTTCGTGTGTATTTCGTACTGACATTTCAGTAATAATAGAATTAAAAAAGCGTAGTAGGTAAGGTCTTATAATATTTTAACAGGTGGTACATGATCATGCAGAAATACACGACCGTTTATTATTTTTAAAAAGGCTTATTTTACCTACCCTGCGAATTAATTCAGAACTGTATAAAATATAATTTAAGGTGGCTAATTTTTTTTTTTACTGGCTATAGACTGTGAAAGCCCTCATAGTTATTGTTTCTTTTTTCCGTGCAAAGATTACCATAAGTGAGTTCATAATTATCGAAAATTTTAAATTTGCTCTTAATTTGTTTAATCCTCTCGTGGAATTTTCTCGTCTTGATTTACTATAAAACAAACTCGGTTACAAAATTAGTAGCTGTTTTTTTTCTAACTGATGGCATCAAATCATAACGAATCGCATGGTTATGATCGTTATTATCGATCATAGGATGTTGTTTTTTACACAATTACTACATTTGGCGACGATTATTGTCGTAGAAATTATGTCGTGGAAAGTATTTTGTAAATTTTTTAGAATGACTAGAGCAAATGTAAAATTTTCGGAAAAAAAATTTTTATACCTACAGTTAACATGTCATAATGGTTCGATTTCCGAAATAATTACCTAACAGTTCTTTGAGTTATCATTACGATGACTTTTATTTTACGAGCTAAGCTAAACATCTAGTAGGTATCAGTCCAGAAGATGGGAAATCTTTTCTATTCACAAAATAAGTTGAACTGAATTATTAATACAAAACAGTGCCATGTAATTTAAATATAAGTGATAAAATAAATCTTGTGATATAAAATGATTTACCTCTTGTGATATACCTACTTACGATTCAATAGAACCAAGAAATATTTTTACGCGAATCGAAAATAAGTTCATAAGTACGTGCTTATTGGAGACTATATTAAACGTAGAATCGGTCGTCCCTGTAACGTACTTAATTTTTTTTATATTCTAATAGTTATCTTTATCTATTTTAACTTGTGTCCTATCTGTTACCCTATTTCAAATATATTAAATATTATGATGTTTAATGTGCAATTGCTGTTTTATTTACTAAACTTATTTATTCGTCTTTTTTAATTACAAGTAGGGTGCATGTACCTACCACAATTTTTTTAAACTTATTAGTAGTAGTAGTATGGGTGGTTTTTATTCAACAACGTTCAATTACGGATGGATGTGTTTAATGGATTGATGTATGGATGGCTATATTTATTTTTTCACGATTGTTAATACGATCGTCAATCCAACTTTGATGCGACTTACTCGATCGGTAGGTAGGTACCTAAGTATTGATTTTTTTCCTGCGCAGCTTTTTACGTAGGTACACCACAGGATACTAGGTGTTATAATGCAAATATAATAATGCAAATACAAACAATAAAAAGATCCAAACAAATACAATCGAAGCGTCGAAGTTTTACAGTTTAGAATCGATTTATTGTAAAAATTTATGCCTCTGGTGTGACGATATTTAGGGTACTTGATAGGTAATTAATGTCTCTATGATAACATACCGCACAAAAAAACGGGCCTCATAAGTTGTAAAAACTAGTCGGTTTAACAATTTATAATCCATCCACTTATCACTTCATTCGTTCAACTTTATTTGACATAAATATAAATACCTATCTAGCGAAACATTTTGATTCGTATTTAAAGCGCATCAAATTAGGCCAACTTGTGCTTTTAAACCTATTTTCTCACTACTAGCACATTAATAACATTATAGAAAGACTAACAGTAATTCAACATACTGCTCAACTGCTCAACAGAGCGCGCTTGAACAACGCACACATACCTACACGCTTTTTGCCAACAGGGATTTCGGCTTCTGTTCGGAAGTGTTTCAGAACGAAAGCGTAAAGAAGCCGAGCTGAGCGTAGGTCTGTATTAGATAGAAACGAAACTAAGTATGGTACTTAAATTCGTTTAAATACTGTTAGTCTCTTTCTATGTCGTGATATTAGAGTTACTCTATATGTTATGACTGTAGTGATTGTCTTTGGCTGAGCTCACAGTATGCCAACGCGTTTTACGAAAAATAAATAAAATAATCTAAGTCTTTGGTTTGGTTCGATTTCGATTGACGTTTGTGAACATTCTCTTCCGTTGTGCTCGGGTAGGGCAAGCACCATAGAGTAACTTGCAGGCATATTGGCTCGGACGGATTACTTCGGTCGATTGATTAATGACTCAAGTTGATCGTGGTTACATTTACATTACTGTCCTGTGAGTGCGCGAATCGATGCAAAATCTTAAATAATTTTATCAATCGTGTGCGAAAAAATGTGTCTAGTTTGATTTCTGCTTGAGTGCTCACGCTTCAGAGACTTACACGGATTCGAAATCTTATAAAAAAGAGCACACAAAGATTATATCAGTCGTCTGAATTGGTTCTGCGCAAAATTTCATCAATCATCATGGAATGGATGATGCCTGTGAACGAAATGTTAAGAGATGACATCACTAAAATAAACTACAAGCTGATGCCTCCTCATTTTATGGGAGATATACGGGCCACGAGGTATTACTTTTAATTTATATTTCTCATAAATGTTCAATTAAGGATATAATTTCACATGAGTACAGCCTTTTGTCCTCTAAGTTTTATTACTTGGCCTTTTTTGGTAGTTACCTAAAACCTATAAAAGGCGTTGACCGCCAAGCGAGGATAAAAGGCAAACTACATTACATTCTATTCATAAATGACATCAAGTACTTAAACATTACTAGTTTTATGTATTGGTAATTTGATAACATAGGTAGGTACTAATTAATAATAAAAATTATAGTCTTAGGAAGGCCATTGCATACAAAACTCTCTTCATTTTATAAAAACAAAGTTTTTGCAGCTTTGCAAGGCAACTACATTCAACAAACTGTTAAAAAGATGGCCTTACTTTTGTAATCACATTGTCTATATATTGCCTACTAGAATGGTGTGCTGCATGTTTGTGCAATTGTTCTATAATGAAGGTGGACTTATTCAAAACTAAATGGCATCAAATATATCTCACATCAATAATTTGTCTCATAAAATAATGTAGAAATTGTTTAAAAGTTTGATAGATTTTTAATGTATGTCCTTTAAAATCTTAACCTATTGGGCATAGTTAAAATGGCAGGCATGGTCGGGCATGGTTAAAAAATGGTTGCAAGCAAAACAAAATTTTACATAATTTAGGGTGGAAATATGGAATGCACATATATATATCTACAAGTAAATAATAGTAATCTAGTAAACTTAGTCATTCGCACCACCTTGCAAATTATTTCCATAGATTAATTGTTATGAGATCCTCTTAACCTAAACTTCCTTTTATCTTACAACAGGGTGATGCAAGATAGCCTCTCCCGACTTATAGATGTGATTGGAGAACAGTCAACTAAAGCTCAGGGGTTGAATCGGATCATCACTACAGCTGACAAGCTACGCAACTCACCAACGCACATCCTGTATCTACTGAAGAATGCAAAGGCCAAAGAGTAAGTTTAATTTGTATCTTAACTTAAAACTCCTACAAATGGTTGTGATGTTAAAGATGATCATGCTGTGTAGGATGGATGGTGGTATGGATACCAATTGATATGTTCACCATAATGCATAATACTCTATAATTAGTTATTGTTAACTCAATTATTTGACTAGTGCAAAGAGTGTTCTAAGTAGTTTTATGGTGTTAAATAAACAAATCTCTTGTGTGAAATGAACTCAGTTAATAAGAATTCTCTTTAAAGAATATGTTCCTACCTGCTTCAATACAGAATCTTAATCAGAATCAATCTAAATAATAACCAATTCATTATTATTTTATTTTGAGTTTTATTTGCAAGTAGACAAAGTTTATAGTCCGACAGATTATAAGTGGTCACTGTCACCTATGAAAGTCAATACTTAAATTAGTAATTTATAATTTCAAAACTTGCTGACAAATTTTTCAATTCTTAATTCAAATCTATACTAATAATAAGACGCTGAAGAGTTTGTTTGATTGTTTGAAAATGCTAATCTCAAAAACGACTGGACTGATTTGAAAAAATATTTTAGTGTAAGAAGGCTGTAGGTAATATAACATCACACTAAGATGAATAGGAGAAGAGCAGCAATAAAGAATATTGCGAAAACGGCAAAATTACGTGGGCGGAGCTGCGGTCGATTGCTAGTGCATAATATTGATGACCTGGATGGTGCAATGGTTATCTCGCCAGATTACTATTCATATTGGTGGCAAAGAGTATGAGCTAGGTTTGTTAGACATCCCAATGATGAATTCAAATTTTATGGTGTGTTGTGTTCATGTCTTAGTATGTTTCGACATATAGTCACCATACACAGATAGATTCGTGTTATAGGTCTGTAGTGTGTGGTATTATAAAAAAGTTTTAATGTTACTATTATCAACTTAGAAACAAAAATAATAACTCGGAGAAGAAAAAGTTTTATTGAGCATGTTTTTAGAGATTGACTGTTTGATTGTTCATTGCAATTTTGGTAATACAAACTTTTGATAGTTAAGCATTGGCGAAAGTTTCCAAAATGCACACTGCTTTATTCTCAGTAATGCTAAAAGATTAGACGATTAAGGGCCGATTTCACCAACAAAGAATAAGTCTTATACCAAGGATAAGTCTGTTATTTTCTATTACAAATACAGATTTATCCTTGGTATAAGACTTATTCTTTGTTGGTGAAATCGGCCCTAAATTGACTTGTTTCGTCAAACATCTATAATAGTATCTATCAGTTCTAACGACAAATTTCTCGGAAAATACAAGACAATTGGTACGACGATAATATCCTACGAATATTGATTTCAAAGAAACCTTTTAAGTCTTCGTTGTTTGGCCGTTATATTATAGACAAAATCCGCATTGCGCAAGCTATGTTATTATTGACATCAACGATAATGTGTTCCGAAAAAAAAGTTGTTTGCTCACAGCTTTTCCAATTTAGATATTAGGTAACTTGGTACGATACCGTTTAAGGAAAATTTATTAACAATCCAGCATTACCGATGCCAAACGTAGAAATCTAAAATCTAGTTTATCTGATTTTAGATCTAGTCATATGAGACAAATTGATATGCATTGGAGTTAATTTGAATGAAAGTTAATTCATGTGTCGCACTCGACTTAACACAGATATGAATTTGTGTGTAAACAAATTTTTGAGCACGCAACTAGGTCCCACGTCGCGCTTATCGGTTACTCTGCGAGCCATGAAGCTGATTGCGACAAAAACATGCTTTTTGTAACGCTGAGCCCCGGTCTCTATTACCGTTTCTAATCTCAGTTGTCTACTACTAATATTGCACAAGACTTTGCATAGCGAGCGTATCAATTTTTTAGTAAGTTAAAGTCACTGCTGATAATTTTACAATTTCATAAGACATGATTGTATTTAATATGAATAAGGAAGAATTTGACTCGAGTCTAAAATTGATAAATAATCGAGGATGCGAGCTGAGCGATTAGCTTAACCTTTTTTCAGCCTACATTATGGCTATACCTACTACACTTCATATTCCATTCGACTTCGATTAAGAATCAACATGATTTTTAGAATGAATGTGTTGATTAACTTACGCTACATGTAGTAGAACAGTAAAGGTAAATGCTGTCTAAATTAATAATATTTTCTGTCTACAAGATCATGTAACATTAATCTATGCCGACAAAAAATGCACCTACTTGTCGGGTTTCGGTTCCTGGTTACAAAATTAACCTCAGATGGCCTCGTCATGGTTCACGTCGCGAGTCTACATACAATTCACCACGGAGCCGTAAACCAGCCGAATGCTTTTTCTACTAAATAGGTGGCACTCACTGCCGCGGTGATTCTCCAATATTGCAACATCACCTCCACAACTTAAAATGAACTTGGTTTTAGTGTCTTAACAACTTTGGCTAATTTAGTAGGGTGTACCATTAAAGGGATTAACTTGAATGTTGAATTATCCATTCATTAATTTTACTTTTAAACAGTTTGTTTAAGTATAATTAAACAAAACATTAAGTAGTTGAATTCGTCTAGGTACTTTATTTTATAATTGAATTGAAATTGAATATAAAGCAACATAATAATGCAAATTATTATTGTGACATGCAATTTTGAGCCATTGCGATTTTTTAAGGTATTTGGCAAAGCAAATGAGAAAATTATGGTTTCTGCAACCTTGAATACAAGAGTACTAGTGGCCGTTGTTAAATTAAAGGTTACCCACCGAGATGGCATTAATTCAGAGAGACATATAATTCAGACTGAATAAAACCTTAGGCCGGCCGCACTTTGGACACGTTTTCGTACGAATTTTAATCGTGCGGACGCGTACGAATAGGTACGAACGATCCCGACATTCCAAGTATTATGGGAGCGCGCACACTTGGTGCGAGTTAGTCGTACGTACGTATACGTACTTGTAGTTCAGACATCCGAAAACAATCCGAACTTAAAATTATTATTGATAACGTATACAGTGTGCGCACCTAATTCGTACGACCACGATCGTACGTTACCGCACGATGAAAATCGTGTCCAAAGTGCGACCGGCCTTATTATCGTACTTATTTCCTGAGCTCTAATCTATCTAATTAAGACTTACCAAAAGCCGCTTAAGGAAACTGTTTGTCAAAAAATTCCATATCAATCTTGGCCTATAATACTTTCAAGGTTGCGCAAACCACTGTTTAGTCAAGTTTGAAGTTATGTTCAATCTTAATTTAATTGACGCTTATTACATACAATGAACATTACGAGTCTCTTACAGGGGCAAAGGTGAAGTGATAGGGATATTGAAGGTGGGGTACAAGCATCTGTACCTGTTTGACGAAAACGACAAGGTGTGTGAGGTGGAACCGCTGTGTGTACTCGACTTCTTCGTGCTGCATGAACATCAACGTGCTGGTTACGGAAAGATCCTGTTCGACTATATGTTGAAAGTAAGTAATTTTTACTAAACACTACAGATTCAAAGGAAAAAGTGGATGAAACTTATGTGTATTAATTGAACAAAATTTTAGCATATCTTGCTCTTAAAACGTTCCAGAAACCTAGTAACCCTATTTCATGCCTTGTTATGTGAAAAGCGTTTTGTACGCTGACTTCAGCCTATTAACGGGTCACTTTAGTTCAGAGCATGGATATTTCTCGGCAATTGAAGTAGCTATATTTCTTCGCGTTTGTGTAGATTATTTTTGAAGTCAGGGCGTAATTTTAAGTTTTGTAAGGCTTTATTAATCTCTGACGAAATTCATTCCTCCCACTAGTATCTTAAATGGGATGTGATGTTTTAATGAAATGTTGGTTACTTTATAAGAGATTTGACTTCACAGGATATGCAAGTATCGGCAAAAGAACTCGCTATAGATGGCCCATCTACCAACATGGCACAATTCCTGCGCAAGAACTATGGAGTGGACATTCTGATGCGGCAGACCAACAACTTTGCCGTTTCACCGGAGTTCTTCAAGCTCGTACCAAATATTAGGTAATTTTATTGCTTTTATTCATAAGCATCGCACTAGAAAAAAAAGTAGTTGAGAAATATTTTTTATACCAACTTTACAGACCACCAAGGAAGAAGCGACCACAACATTAGCGGTTTTAACTTTCACCAGCAACAAAATTAATATACTTTCCATTCCATTTACATTTTTTCTACATTACATAAGTTACGTTAACGATTTATATTTTATTGTGATGTCATTATATTAAATTAAAACGTGTGTATTTGATGCAAATGCTTCATAAAACCTACGCTTCGCTAACTTATTTCTTCAGACGGAATTTTAATCTCGATAATCCTTCGTGTTCTAAAATTGCGTGAGAAGTTTGATAAGACAACGCTAGCTGCATAATTTCTCTTATCAGCAGATTTCTTATTACGTTACTCGACACGAACGAATAACAGATGGTGTTAAAAGTTAAAATACATGTTTTTCATGAGTTCAAGACCCTACCATGTATAAATAAATGTATTTCTTATAGGTAATAAATAGTTTGGGGTTTGTAACAAGAGACGACATATTTACGTAAATACTTTTAGTTTGATCTTTGACTTTTTGGGAATAAAGTTAACTCATAATAACATCATGCTAAGTTAAAACATTTGTTACGATAACCTCCGTATTTGCGATATACAAACTACTGCTTGCTTCCTCGATTCCTTATACACGCGTTTGTAATATGTTAGATCGATAGAAGTTTAATTAGGGTCAAATAGAAGCTATATGAACGATTATTCTGTTTTGCAATAAACTTAGGGGCATTCTTTTTTGTCTAAACTTTAACAAATATCGATAGGTTTCATATTCTATGACATAGTATTGTATCTAATTTAAGGCAACATCTTTTTTTAATATTATGATCACTATTCTTTATCATGTTCATAATATCTTCAGTTAACTGATTGTTTTGAGTATGCGGAGAGGTAGATGAAAGAACTAATCTAGCCGACAATTTTCTTACTTTTCTACAAACTTATGAGAACATTGCCCAATTCTAATCTTGCCTGATAACCATGTAACTGTACTAATCCCTTAACGGATCGCCGGCAGTAAATCGGGTCGATGCACGCCTGTCGAGACGCCGGCCGTCGGTCGTTTCGCCGCACCGAAGCCCCAATCCGCCATCGCATCGGTCAGTATTCTTCAAGTAAATCTTTGAAATTCGGTGAAGCGAAATTGTTACAATATTTAGTAAATAATCATTTCGCCGCATCGGTCAGTACTTTTAAGTAAATCTTTGATTTGATTCGATGAAACGAATTTATTCAGTGATTACATTATTCAGTAATTTTTTTTTTGGGAGGAAGGTGGGTATCAAAAATATATTAATTATGTTTTCGGATTGCAATATGTATTTTTTATCCAGTGACAAAAAATGCTAGTAATTAGGTACATGATTCCTTTTGGACTTTATTTACTAAGAATTCATTATTACAGGTGATTCATGGCGGCAGCCAATACTACGATAGCCCGAGCCCTCGGTACGTATGGAAAAAGTAGTTTAATTTTTTGTATATTATTATGTGTTTTTGTATATGTATTGTGACGTAAATAAAAGCCGCTGTTTTGCTACATTTTTGGAATGGTAGTTTTTCGTTGATGTTTTTTGGTTGCTTTTCAGCTTCAACGGAAGCAGACCGATGAACTATCACTGACACTCAAGAGAGCGTTCTATTATAACACTTCTTAGTTGTATTTACCGCGTTCCTTGCCAGTCTTGTAGCGTCGCGGGTCATTTATCAGTAACTACGTATTGCGTAGAATTCATTCCGTTTTAAATATAATAAGAGAATCCCTAAATGACTTGAGTTACACTCATTTTATATTATCATTAGCAGCTGTCTAATGTCAAACTATTGTAACTAAACCCTAATCTATAACTAAAGCATTCCTGTCATACTCCAAATAAGAGATGACAGGAGACATTATGCTCGGGAGTAAAAATAAATCTTACCATTAGGTATAAATAACATACATAATTAATAATACAATAACGTAACATTATAATCATTAATTTATCTGAGCATTTAATTACATATTCCGTTTGACTTTCTTTATTGTTCATTCAAATTGATCTGACATTCTGAATGTCTTTATTGTAGACATTTTCGACATTTTAAATTTCGTTAGTTAGATAATCTAGCAATTTTAAAAATTCGTTGACAATATTATATCTGTTATAGTCAATCCTTGAAGTCCTGGCACTCCTAGGTTTGACTAGTCAATCCTCAGCTCTGACTTTAAGCCTTAGTCAAAGCCCAAACAAATAAAAATTTTCGGCCTTTGATTGAAGTATTTTGGTCAAACCTAGGATAAACTAATTTGATCAGGCAAACGTCAAAACTCAATTTAATGAAATCGGAGTTTTGCCCGATTGACCAGTCAAACCTCAATTAGGTATGAGGTAGTCTTCGTTCGTCAAATTAGGTGTAATAAAACGATGTGATCAATACTCATTTCGAATTTTTACCACGACACGACACATTATGTACGATAAGAAGCACGATTTTTGGACCCGAATTTTGTAAAAAACATGTCGTAACGTTCTTAAATATGACTATGTCAGAGATGTCGCCGGAAACCCGCTCTGGCGGGTTTCCTCCTTTCACCTGAATAAAATAAACTAAAAACCAAAAACTAAAAAATAATTCTAATACTTCTCGTCCTTCAGAACGAATTATTTTTGTTTTAACACGTGACGAGGAAGCTACCGAAGTCATTTTAAAACACAACAAACAACAACGTGAGCAAGATTAAATCGATAATCGAGATCGATATGGGCTGATATGAATGCGGTATGCGGGGTGTCATTTCCCCCGCGCCTCACCTCATACCCCGATTGCCATGTCGACCTGTCGCGTACTATACACCCTAGGATAAATTCAAAATCATTTATTCATGTAGGTATCAATAATACACTTATGCACGTCAAATATTTTTTTAATTCTACCCCCATTTCGTAAAGGTGCTTTAATATGGAGGTGATTAAAGGGGAAAGAAACTTGCTCGCACATCTTTTTAAATAAATATACAATATAATTATTTTCATTACAAAATATATCTTATAACCTGAGCGGAATTGGTAGCAGAGCTGTTCATTTCCAAGCGTTTTTGTCATTAACATAGTCATCTACATTATAGTAACCCTTTCCAAGATATACCAAATAAATTGTGGTAAAACTCGAAATGAATAATGATCACATAATTAAAAGTAAATGATATTTACATCGTTTGTTAGGTTCAATCGACGTTTTATCGAATCTGCCAGTCGTTTCTAGGACTGACTAGGCAAAACCCGAAACAGATTATTTTACTTTCGGCGTTTGACTGAAAATTTAGGAGCTTCTAAGTTTGACTCAATACACTTTAGTTTTGTTTTGGGGTTCACCTGAAGGCGTTGGTCAAACCTAGGATAAACCAGTCATTCCGCAAAGAGACTGCACATCGGCTTTTGACCAGACATTTGACATTGTATCTAAATCTGTCTGTTCCGTCCTCTAAATTGACCTAGAAATTAAAAAATTAAGGTTGAAAATTATGCGACATTTTATTGATATCGATTTAAGGAGGGTTTAGCTTTATTTGCATCAGTATTAGATATTTATTTTATTAGTTTTGTATATTGCACGTGTAACTTATAGTTTGCAAACATCGTTAACGTAAAATGAGGAACAAATTGAATATTATGTTTTACGTCAATTATCACCTTAGTGGTATATTCTATCAGGATAACTTTATTCTAACTTAAATATTTATTTATTAGTACGCATTATTGATAATTAATGGATTATAACAAAATTTGAATAATATGGATATTTTTTTTGTGAAAACGAAGTTATCCTGATTATTTATACTGTACTAGTTTGTGTATCTATTTGGGCACTGTGTTCAAATGTTATAAGTTAAATGTAATTTTTTTACATTTTTATTTGCTGTACTGTATGTAGTTGTATTGTTTGGGTCCAATTGTATATCGATTACACTTTAGACTTATTATTGACGTGTGCAGCTTTTTTTATCGACAAGGTTCACAATTCGAGTATATTTTTGTCACAGTGTATTTGTTGTGAAATTTCAAATGCTTGTATGGAGAGGTATTAGATTTTCGAATCTCAGCTTCTGCGCTTATACATTTAGGTTCTGCCAGGCATTTAAATGAAATATTATTAATAATGCATTGTTGATTATTAGCGCTAGTAATAAAATCTAATTGGATAAAATATTTTTTTTATAATATCAACCAGAGAAACTTGACTCACGAAAATATTAGTATCAAATTATTTTATAATGAACTGACCAAAACTCGTTATGTTGTGGGACGGATCTTGAGATTTTTACAATAATTTACAATGTGTTTATTACTCTTTTGAGTTTATCGACTTATTTATATTGTTATGTTATTCTGTGTGTTATGTTACGTAATCTCATTGTTTGTAGTTAGATTATAAAAATGTTTTCCAATTGGATATAGTATGACATTAAGAATCACACTTCGTGCATTTTTTATATATTTATTTCTTTTTACGTAGCGGCTTAGAGTGATGTTTTTGATACTACGTAGTAGTTTAAGACAGCACTTGTTTCTTTTTTTAACAATAATGGTAAATTACCTATTATTTAAAGCTAAAATGTGAACGGTGGACTTTGATGGAAGCAGAAATTGTAGCAATATTTCTATCGATATTTAAGTGATAAGTTAATCGATTGTTGAGTACTTTTATTAAAAATATGAGTTATTTTCATCTAATAACTACTTGCCCCTCCGGCTTATGTTACTTATTTTTTTAACTATAAAATTATTTAATTATTATGGTAATACAATAACTAATTTGACCATGTCAATTTTATCTACCTACCATCTACCTTCGCATTGTATCACTCTACGTTGTCTAAAAATGTGCATTATATCATAGTGCTAAAATTATAAGATGTAATTGTTTTTTTGTTTATGATCACGTTGCACGAACTATGTAAGTGGCTTCTATACAATTTTTTTTTCATTGTAATTGTATATTTGGTCTATAGAAAGAATTATATTCATAACTGAAGAATATACTTAAATTTCCACATAAATTTAATTTATTTGCCTCTGATTTTAAAATTACTCATACACTACATGGCTAAGCTATTTTTCATTCCTTCACGTTTTTGCAATCTTTTAATACCAAGTTACTAGATTTCTGTTAAAAACATTCTAAATACAAACGAAAAGAACTAATTATAATGAAACTTGGGGAGAAATTAATAAATAAGATAGCACCAAATAACTTTCGAATGTAAGTTAATTATTTTAGACGAAGGATGACCTCGTATGGTCAAATCATAATTAAAATTGTGCTTCGCTTTTTTAACTATTAATTTTTCGCACTTCTCACTTAGTATTATGACACCAAAAATAGCCTTACTAGTTTAAAGCATTTAATACAAGTTTTTATCTTGGATTGAATTATTGTTGCACATTCATTTACGTATCTAGAATAACAAATTGAATGTTGTAAAAGGCACATAAATTGACATTATAATAATGCATTGTGATATTGGTATTAATATATTTTTAAATCAACCTATACTTTTTTATTTTCGTAGATTGGTTAGAACTCCTGCTTTAATTTTTCCTTTTGCGCAATAATATTATAAAAGAACAGAATGTAATATTATTTTGATTTAGATCAAGCTTATTATGTTATTGCGTAAATAAACAATAGAACTGACGTTGAAGACATAAGAAATGTACCTATATTTCGGAGTGGGTGTACTGATATTTTTGATGTGGGTGTACTCAATCCGGCGTGGTACTTGTCGTCAGAAGACATCCAAAGCCGTAGACCTCTTGGTTGGTATGCTTGCATCTAGTTTTATAGTGTTGCTCCGATCTCACCTGACTCACTAAATAGTTTAGATGTCACTATTTAATAAACCAAATAGATCTTTACAACTGATTACGCCTGCTACGACATACATTATAACAGCATTAAATAGATTTTAATAAATAATAGTATTAGCTATACCTCGTTTTCTTCGTCGTGATTTAAAAAGTAAACAGACACAAATTAAAAAAATAAAGAATAAACAATAATTTAATGTTAAAATAAATTTCTGTATACTTCTAAATATTTTTTTAAAGGAATGAAATAAATTAAAGTAGTGCCAAGATTGTTTACTTTTTAAATCACGACGAAAAACACGAGGTAGGTATACATGAATCGCTATCTTTTTGCAAAGGGAACAAAATGTCGAAGGCCGGCACATGGGTGAAGTGGATTCGCGTGTGCAACCCACTGCTTCACCGCAACCCGAACCGGAACCACCTATTAAGGAGATTCAACCAGAACCACCTGCAACCGACATCCAACCAGAAACGGTAGCCAATAACACGAAGAGTCCCGAACGTCCGTCGACCCTGAGCGTAGCACCGGTCTTAGAAACAGGAGTTCCTCTACGCTCTGTCTCTCCCGCAGGTTCAACGGCCTCCCGACGAGGCTCACAACTAACAGAACAGGGATTTTTCGACGTCAAATTTTACCACAACAAACTGTGGTAAACAACCAGCTAACCACTCTGTGGATCTCCACATACATTCGCCTAGGTTTAAGCATGATATAAGTGTTCATGCATGCTATGGTCGATCTACACGATTCGCTGTTTAACGACGGAAATTAATACCCTACTTGAAATGTCTTTATCATCGTGAAACAGATCAAGACGTCATGCTTGGTGCAATAAGAAAGTTGAAGCAAACAAGTTACAATGACGCGTCAAACGCACCGTGTAGATTGATTTTGCAGCTACAATTTTAGTATAAATTTCTATCTTCTAACATTAGGCTTTAGAACGGACAATGGTCAACAAGAGAAAATTACATGTCTGTTACCGTTGCAACATGAAGCCGCAATAAGTATTGGCGACCTACTTCCAAGACGAAAAATCTTACTTTCTCTTAATTTAAAATTAGAAACATTTTACAATTCATAAATATTATCACAATTAGCAAATAATCTATACTTATAATAAATAATTATAAATAAATGGCTAAGTAACCATTACCGTTAAGCACAGTAGGAGCAACATTTTAGATTCACATCTAATATTACCTTTGGACTTAGAAACTCAATACTTTATGGATTAACAACCCTAGGTCTTATACGAAATAGATACGATGTAAATACCTAAATAAAATTGATAATCATGTTGTACCAAAGGTGTTTTAGTAAAAATACTTGATGAATTCAAAAACTATTGGAAAGTGCGACCTGGATGGTTTTAATTGTTTATGAACTTGACCATTGTCCTTTATGCATATCGCTCTAGCTACAGCATTTGACATTAACTATATTGCCATACCGTAAAGACGCTAAGCTTATTTATATATCGCCAAGGTCATACCAGTATTTGAGAAAAAAGTCAGATCAAATACTGATAATTTTGATCAGATTCAGATAATGTTAATAATAATTAGACATAATGATAAATGTTTTTTTACAATCTAATAGACCTACAGTCTAGGAAGAGTATTTTAACATTTAATTTGCATTTGTGGGTATGACCAAGGTATTTCTGGGATACTTATTTTACTCTTAATAAATTTATGTTACTATTAACTCATGAACACATCATACATTCCCAAACTAACCTACGCTTACAGTAGGTACTACTGAATTAGAATGGATACTCGATTTTAGGGTTTTTACTTAGGTACCGTACCTACTTATATTTCCAACGATTTACAATTTTTTTTAAGGTGTCGAATGTTGCTAATCTCAGTTAGCTAGTCGTGGCGTAGGCCTAAGTTTATTATCTTAATGTAAGTAAGTTAAGAAGTAGAAGGTTGTCTGCACTAAACGTTTGTTTACTTTACAGTTTTTTAGGTAACAAGTCACTCTAGTCTTGAATACCGTCTCATAATGTTAGGTTGTTGATGGCTTAGCTATTTTGTTATTTCTTATCATTATTATGTCCAGTGTGTAATGAATTTTTAGTTAGTGAGACCATTTTGCTAATGTTTATTATTTTTATAAATTAAAATTATTATAGGTAGGTATGTATTTTTTTTTAGCTAGGAGCACCTTGCAAATACGATGTTATAATTATAATAAAATGTATTACATAGTTTCGATACTATGTACGGTCACGATATAATAATATATTTTCCGTTTAAGAGCACTTTGTACTTAGTTCGTTTTTGTAAAACGTAATATATTTAATCTAAATCTTGCTTACCTATATGCCATTCCTTATAGGTATGTATAGTTATTCCAGTGTTATAATTAGCACATTAAAAATGGTGAGTATGGTTAAGGTTTAATGAATGGTTTAACACAGGCGATTGGATTCTAGAATGTTTTAATTTGTGTTATTGCCAAATCCGAAAAGGCTTAAGTAGAATTTATAAGTAAAAGCATGTAACCCTCTACGAAATTAAGACTGCTTATGATATTAATATTTTAGTCATCTTAACATACTATACCTATTATGAAGTTGCTTTCCAGTCTGTTCACTTAAATCTTCCAAATAACCTAACCGATTGTAATGCAGTTTTCAGTAATTAAAGGGGATGGTTTTTATCTATATTACATGTAGCTACATGCAAACTAATCTAGATTCTATTTATCTCCTGAATCTGTTTTATTTCCGCAGAAAACAGGTAAACGTCTTCCGAAGCGAAGCGAGAACGGGCCACTAGTTTTAAATAAATTCTTGTTAAGTTAATTTGTAAAACTATTTATTTCGTGATACGCTTTGCATTTACTGAATCTTTACCATTATTTTTAAAGTTTGTTATTATTTTAAAGCTGCTCGTTATGTTTACAAACTCATAATTATTATAGTCGTTCTAGATATTAATAAAGCTTTTAAATTTAAAACTTGTATAATCATTTGATTCCGCTTAGCTTTAAGGCTACATAAACTAATCCTAAACACATTGAACTTGCTGCTAATCCGCACTCGACCAGCGTGATCAGGCCATAGTCGTACCTACCCCTCACATTGTGGTATCCCGAGCCTAGGTCTATATGAATATAATAATGAAACACAAACTTAGCCACTGCTTTTAGTCGATCTAGGTACTCAGGAATATAGTGTAGGGCAAAAAAATGTCGCAGACACAATGTCAATTTCTCTCAACGAAATGGTTTGTTCAATAGTGCATGCCTGACGGCAATACTCTGAACGGAATCCATATCTTATCCGTTTCACTTCGACAATAATACCTTAGCGGAGACGAGAACAAATAACTGCATCAAATAGCCTTACTAGCCTGAGTCGTAGGAGTTACCATTATATTCTATATAGCCGTCTCATAAAAATACAAATTATCGAATAAAAAGGGATCAGATTGTAAGGTAAATAAAAACGCAGTTTCATGAAGAAAACATTTTATTTTCATTACAGTGGACATCTGTATGTAATCAATTTCTATCTTTGGATTCTATTTTCTAACATCCATTAAGAAGTGAAAGGGCGCAATTAGCCCGGTTATATGTAAGCGACAGAGTGAAAGTATACTATGGTGGTATATTACTACAAAACGGGTGCAACACAATATAGGTTATATTGTTACTTGAATATTTGGACATATGAGTATCTTGATGAGTAATACATAAAAACCGGACAAACGGAGGAGCCAGGTTCGACTTAAACGTCAATAATACTATAAGAAAGCTACCGACAAGAAACAGCTTTCAATTTTGCCGTTTTGATTAAATATATGTATCGTTGGAGACGACCAATGTATGATTATAGTGATGTTCTATAAATCAACTATTACACGAAGCCGAATTAAGGAAATGCTGACTGAACGTTTAAAATTTTTAGCGTGAATTATTTTTGATGATGCTGTTGATGAAATGCGTTTGAAGCTTATTGATTTTTAATGCATTAAATAGTTAATTACATAAGTCTAATTCCTTAAAGTGTACTAACAGATACGAATTAACAGCAAAAATACACTATCCGACCATTGTCTTACTGTAAAGGCACTTCAAGGCTTACAGATGCTCCATTATTTCGAGCAAATAAAGTAAGTTCTGAAAATATTGATATTTTTTTTTAGTCTACGAAGGCTGTAGCATTAATTGTAATTAGAGTCCAAAAGTTGTAATTAGATTAATTATTATTGATGTTTATTAAAGTTGTTTTATTAAGCGGAAGGGTAAATTCTTGAAATTAGGCCATACTTACATAAAACCTTAGCCCGATTTCTCATAATTGTTGATTTTTAGAACATTATTTAATAACTTGAAATATTTAATTTAATAGTAGAATAGACACTAATATTATAAAAACGTAGACACTCTGAATGCAGTTTAATTCAAATCCTGCATTCAACTTTCCCTCGCGTGACTAGAATGTAAAGTGCCTAAAATGTAAAGTTCAATCAGGGTCCCAACTCTGCTAATTTACTAATGTAGAATAAATAATTTCTCACTATGATTGAATCACAATCGAGTATCCCAAGTATCGTAATAAATTCTTAGTTATGTTAGCAGAATCGGGCCTAGTACTGTTAGCAATGGTCTGTACCGTAAAACAACTCACTGGTATAAACTATCGTTGTTATTGTCGTTTAGAAAGTATGTGCTAACAAATGTTATTGACCGTTCTGATCTACGACATCAAATAACGCACCCTTTCGTCATACGAAATTGTTTACTAGCAGATGCCAGTAGGCCTACTGTATTAACAATTTTATATCGCACTAAAATACTTTACGGTGCTATCTGGGAATAGAACAGAACTGCCATCACATTCACCATGAAATATGTAAACGGCACTTTACAAAGCACCCGTCGCGCCTCTATAATAAATTCGATTCACCTTGAGCATAGTCCACAGGGCGTACTTCTAAACTGTTTTCAGAGTGCACTATGACCTACGACACGCAAACGTATGTAAATTGCCGTGGTCTAAACGCAGTACGGTACCACTGACACCTTATATGCGACAAATATACAATATGAACGACAGAGACAAACCTTTCACTCGTTTAATGATACTGTGACATTGTTCACTGGGTTGTACCCTGTTATCCTAATATTGGTGGCCATATACTCGGACCTCAGTTATTGTTGTAAGTCGATTGCTGTTGCGACCAAAATCGTATCTCATTACATATGACACGGTGCCGACTGCCATTAGACCACAGCCTAAAGAGGCAATTCCACAAAACTCAGCAAACTACAGACAGAATACCAAGTGGCGATGACATTTGCTGCGTTATTTTGCCAGAATGACGGGTTACAAGTGCAGTAATTGTTTGTCGGAATTTGTCTTAAACAAATGAACACTGATAGTGATGATGTTTGCGACAAAATATTATCGCCGTGTGTCGTTAACGTTTATAGTTTGCTGCGTTATGTGGTATTGCACCAGAACAGTGACTATTTCTCCCCACAACGGCGTCACCTCTAACGGAAAGCAATATCTAAATAGCATCGGAGTATACATACGCAGAATGTCACAGTACTGAAGTAGGTACTATATCGACTGATACAAAATTCTTAACGATACGATGAATACTAAAATAGTTTGAAGGATTGTACGCGAAACTATTATAAAGAACTTACGTATATATTTTATTCTTACAACTTAATACATTTATTATATAATAAAGACTAGCATACATCAGTTACTTAAATAATCTTCAATATAAATGGTTTGTTACCTAATCGAACGGTCATAATGCTACACAGCGAAATTTACTTCATTAAAAATACGTTACAATTTTGATTAAACACTAAAATACACAATAAAAAATGAAAACGTTGAGCATAATTATACCGATTCCTAGCAGCCGTATCACAGTACGCTAACTTAAATAATAATGTCACATCGAGATATTCTTAACACAAATTACCCAAAACACAATCATAATATAATAGTCGAACAACTGCAAAAAGCTTCGATAGTGCAATCAATTGTGACGTACGATAAACATACAATACAATACAAAATTCATTAAATAGGCCATAAAGAAACAAATCCTCAACGACAGTCGTACAGGCAGTACCACTCGCCAATACATTACAATGGAAATGCATCACTATTGGTCCAAGATAAGATTAGATAGATAATATAAATTCATTACTTTACTACTAACCATCCAGAGAACACTAAATGCCAACTTACGAGTACACGCAATAATAATTAAGTAGTAGATAGAAGGGAGGAATGTTTGTGGCAATCGAGATCGTCGCAGACCACAAATATGTGCCAAATCAATATTACGTTAGCACGTAAGAAAAGGGATCTATGTTTAAAGTAAGAGTAGGTAAGATAAGTAGTAAGATCTTCATAATATTTTTGCTGACGTGGTGTAAAGGGGGAAGCCAGGAGTAGGGGAGGAAGGTAAGGTTCAAGTTACAATAACTCCAATAATGCTAACGTAATATTTAAATGACCCCATACGATAAAATGAACATTTGTCGGGAAGACTAAATGCACGCACATTGCACTGCGTCGTTCACTAGTATTTGATCAGCAGCTACAAGATTAATCACTTCGAAACTACCATTACGAGCTAATTACAGTTACGAAATTCACTAGGTATTGATTAAAATTCCACCGGCGGTGACTGGTTAATGTAATGATTTGTTAGCGAACTCGAATTCGAAAACATCAAAATTAAAAACTTGACGAACCATCTTTTCGATACTACGACAACAATCTACTATACACTTTGATGCTTTCGAATCAAATCATTGCTAAGAAATCTGTGTGTAGAATGAAACGAACAAACACACAACCTGACACTAAATATATTATTTGGCACTGAAAATAAACATTATAATAATTATATTAATTCATTACAAGAAATCAATACAATATAATAATAATATATAACAAATTCCATATTGTTTGGTACATATCAAGATAATGAATGACAATTTTCTTTAGACATTCAATGCAATGTTTCATTAACGCCATTGGCTAGGATGTATTATTACGACCAAATATAAATTATATTGCCTTGGTAATTATAATACAATATTATTATGAAATTATCGTATTAGATGTCAGTCTTAATATATATATAAAGATAATAATAAGTAGTAATATTAATAATTAATTAAATAACATATAATTCAACTTGCATTACATCGGGAAAGCGGTTCACATGAATTGAATACTATTTTGAGACCATCGTCACATTCGTGTATGTATCGCAATGGTTTGTACTTAATTTACAATAACCTATAGCAATTTAGAGTTTATATCTTAAAGTAAACGATCGGTTGACAGACGGAGTTTGTTTGAAATTAAGGAATATCCAGTGAGCCTGTCTTTTTCTTTGGTTTTTATATCAGCAGTACACGATAGAAATGTAGACATTAATGTTAATTAATAGAAATATAAAAATATTTCTAGCTGCGTAGAAATACAAAGATATTTCTCAAAACTTTACCCAACAACTTGCGCAGTCGAATACGAGTTGAACGCAAATATGCAACAAAGCTTGCGCATGTTACAAACACTATACTTATAAAGAGAACGAGTCTTAAAAATACAGTAACTATAAAATATTTTCTTATTCTATCAGACTGAAAACTATAGGTTATATTATCAAGAGAGCCAAGTAAATAGCTCGAAGATACGAAGGGAACCATGCAATGTAATTAATAGTTACGACCAATACTTAATACAGTCTTTCGCAGAGGAGTGGCAGCGTTCGCTATTCACTTTAGTATTGAGATGTCGCGTGAATGAAGGCCGCGTGACATTGAACATGTCGTCATGTAATTCAAGGCCGTGGAGGAAGTCGATACAGATTTATCTAAAACAAAAGAAAATTTAAATGAATAATTTCTCGTATCTTGCAATAACCAAAAGACGATCATCGAGTTTCAGGTATTCCTTTGCTATCATTGCATCAACAATAGCACTACGCAAGTGTAGCCACGCTTTTAGTATCGTAATTTTCAATGACGGTAAATGCCATTAAGTCATATATCTGATGGATTTGAATTCTAAAAATTGTGGTAGAACTAAGAAGAAACAATTTGTGAACAGAATAAAGTATTTGTCAATCGGAGCCCGTGACC